>SCLH01002240.1:203689-259053 GCA_004367855.1 Oikopleura vanhoeffeni | reverse complement strand
AAGAAAAATAAGCATTGTTTTATTACTGTTTCAAGAACGTTGTTTTCAAAAATTTCTCATAATTTGTGAAATTTCGAAGTTTAAATTTTTCCCGGGGGAAAAACTCAAAATTTTCTTAAAAAGCAAACAACTGTTAATTGATGGTCACAATAGTGGTGCCTTGAGTATGAAACATTACTTTGGGATGTATATTGAGAAGCGGAACGAGGCAAACTGACTGACATTTTCGCCTCCCCTATGGCTAATATTTGTGAGCTCAAAGCTGCCAATTTTTTTCGAAAAGTGGCAAAAAGTTTCTCATCAAGTAAATTAATAAAAAAGTGAAAATCTGTCAAAATGCCACCGACCCCAAAAAGTAACAGGCACATATTAGTAAAGATTAGGAAAAGAAATTTGTTTCGGATCATTTTGCTTATGATGTTTGTCAAAAAATTTAAAATGAAATCTTAATATTTTTCTAAAAAATAATAGAAAATAGTCCGATGCCAGATCTTTTTGTTATTATTTTTTCCTTTTGCTTTCATTGAGTTTTTCAATAGTATCGAAAAACTCGTTCAAAAGCCGAAATTTTGACAGTTTGCCACCCTTTTTACTCTTTGAGAGCATTTCGCTTAGATAAAGGATAATATCCTTAGATATTCAAGTTTTTTTTCTATTGCTTTTACTATCTTTGTTAATGCAGCAATACTTTTGTTTTAATAAAAACAATTGAACATTTTTTCAAAGTCTTCTCTGGGGGTTAACCATTGATCAGTTTGGACGTTTGTTAATCTATAGCTGAATAGATTCTTTTGCTGAGGTTTATCATCAAATTTGGTTGAATTTCACTCCGATAAAATATTTTATAAAAAATGGGATTAAGTTTTCTCACGGGATCGTTACACAAATTTATCAGGCGATGAAAAATTCGGGAATGGTTAACTGATAAAGTCACTGATTGTCACATTTAAGCTAAGATTAAAAAGCTACAGAAAAGCAACGGAATTATATCAATTACGGTACTGCCGGGGCTTTTTACGCGTATAAAAATTATACCTCTTTTTTTAACAAATTTTTTATGGTAATGGCTTTGTAAACAACTTTATCCGACGAAGTTAAAGATAGCTCAAACTGACACAAATGCCTAGCTGAAGAATAAAATTAAATAAAAAATGGTCGAATGGACTATTTCTTTTTCAGCGATTACTGAAATGTTTAATTATCAGTTTTTGGGTGAAAACTGGAAAAAATAGCTGATTTTTCGAACCATTTCACCTTAATCTTTTTTTTCTCTTAATATTTGAGCTCAGTTATACCGATCGAAAAACTCAATCGGGATGAGTTTGTTTCAAAAGCCGAATTAATTAAAATTTGGCTGAAAAAGTTGCACATTAATAAATATATTTAAAAAACTAAAACTTTTCTGCAACGGGTACTGAAAAGTACTCAGGACCGTAGAAAAATATATATACAGCCTGAGTTTTTTTAAAGCGTTAAATTTGTTTTTCACCAGGGCGGCTAGAAGCCAAAATCTATCACAAATTAAGGACTTTTGCTGTCTAACCGCCTGGGCAAATGAGATCACAATTAAAAAATTCAAGCTGTATTCAAGTCAATTGTTGTCCGGTTTTCAATTTTCAAAACAGTTTAAAACAGATTTTTGACACCTTGAACAGCGCCGCGGGTGGCGGAGCATTATATTTGAAATTTTTAAATTTTCGCACCAAAACCTACTAAAGGGCCTGATATTCAGATTTATAAAGCTTTAGGAACCATGATGCACCAAAAAACTAAATTGTTCGCTCATCGGGTCATATTGCCTCTACAAAACTTAAAACTCATTCGGTATTTGCGGACCGGCCCCTAGCATCCACTTTTGCGTGGAGGTGTTATTTTGAAATTGCTGTTTGTGGTCATTAGATGGCTAAATTATTTCTGTTAAAATTTTAAAGATTTGTTCTTCAAAGCAGATTTGATCAGTCATAAAACATTGATGAGAACTGAAAGGTTAAATTTGAAAATATTGTTGGTAGGACCTTTGACCTAGTTTTCACGGCAAATTTTAATAAAAACAGTGAAAAAGTCCTCCAAAACATAGGTCTCCCGAGTAAGAAATCAGCTACACCGTTCACGATCAAAATGTCTTAAAAAAATGACGAAAAGTCAGGAACCCAGAGTTTTTTTTGATTCCAAATTTGGTCACCATTTGGTATTCCTTTTCGGGCGATCAAAATTTTTTAATTAAAATAAAAATTTGATTGTGGATAGTTTTTTCATTGTTAAGGATTATATCCCAAAAGGGAACAGGTCATTTTCTCCCGTGATTCCCAGTAGGCGTGGCCCCCAGTCGAGGAGTTTCATTGAGAAAAAAAATTCCAGAACGTTTGGTTCACGCGTTATTTTAAACAAATAAAGCTCTCAACATTGTTTCCTTATTATTAAATTCATTGGCAGGAAAGTGACGAAAATGTGTTGAGCATTTGATGGTAGAAATAACGTATTTGCTTCGGATAGATCTTTATTTGTTCACGAATTTATCTTGAAACCAAGTTTCTCGAGGATTTCTTTAAATAATAAAATATTCCAGTTTATTTGTATTTCTGATGTTTTCCGAAGTTATAAATTGATTCAAAATTAATTTTTATTTAAATCCCTCCTTTTTTTCAAAAAAGTCAGCAGTTGTTCATAATTATCTGAGTCGTCGAATCTTTTAAAAAAATTATTTTGAAAATAAAAACGGCTGATAAAAACTGAAATCGCTAGATTGCGATGTTAGAAAAAGACCAAATTGAACCTAAAAGTTTTTTCCAACACGGTCTGTAATGATCTTTCTGATTAAAAATTCAAAAAACTTATAAAATGAACCGTGATAAATTTGATATTTAATTGAGTGATTTGTAAGTTAAAAAAATGAGCATGAAGTTTTTTTATTTAAATTATGTCGTTGTGGTTGACAGGGAAAAACTTGTAAAAATGTTGAATTACACTTATTTTTGACATGTTATGAATTGCCACATCTTAGATAAAATGGAAGTTAATATTAATAAATAAATTTAACGGACTGATTATCATAATTTATAAACTTAAAAAACTTTCATAGCTTACGGTAAATTTATCAAATAAGACTTCAATTTTAAGACGATTTCGACGAGAATATTTCTCCAACCCTTTTGGCACATAGATTGTTAAAAATTGTGTTTTGATTTACCGAAAATTGGATAAATTTTCAACTGATTTCATACAAAATATTTTGGGAAACCATCAAAAGTGCCTTTCTGACCATGCCTATGTTGCAAGAATCCAGGCAATAGCATAATTTTCTTCTTGGGCCTTCTTTAGCCCGAGGGGGATCACCTTTAAAGCATAATATTCAGCAGTTTCCTGTTACGAGTTATTTCACTTAAATTTGATCATATTTACAAAAGCGGCGATGGTGAGAATAAACTGCAGGAACATTACCAGGGTGTATTTTCTCGGCCTAAGTAGCCCTAGGTGAAAATTTCCAAAGATTTTATTCGCCGAGGGGGGATCGGAGCCTCCCGCCAGGTATGAAGAGATTAAATATCAAAAAAATCGAAGTCCAAATTCACAAAATTAAAAGTTTTTTCATTTATGACCCCCTTTATTTTCATGCCGCTTATATGGATTACCCGCCCTCAGAGTACAATCCTAAATATTTGAATGATACAAACAACGCAGGATATTAGCACCAATCAAAACCCTTGATTGCGGAAATAGGGCCGATTTCATGATAGATATAAGGAAGATCAACCAATCAAAATTTGCTCAGATTTCGCATTTTTTCAAATATTTAGGAGTTGTTACTCTGATGGGGCGGGTGATCCATTTACCTCGACTCCGGAAGTGGTCATTGAAATAGCGCTGTCTGAATTTGCTTTCAGACACCCTCTCGCCACCCCGTCCCGTCCACTGAGTTGCGTCTGCCCACCGGGTAAATATCTGTTCGATTTTATGTTGCAATTTTCAAAATAAAGTTTAAATTTATTTACTGATTGTTAATTCTGCCAGTTTAGATGTGACAGCAGAGTTATAATCAAAGGAGAATTTTATCCGGATAATTTAGTATCGGATGTATGTCCTATTTGACCGTAAATCCTTGTAATATTGTTTCTATATTTCGATATCGGAGCCCTGCACAGCTTTAGCCTGGCGACGGAAGGAATATGTTTTTTGATTTAAAATTTTGTTAGACCAATTTTTATTATGAAAGGAATCTGAGCGAGGGGTGTAAACTTTAGACGCCAGATGATTGATTCGACGATCGTTTGCCAATTTTTCTTAATTTTGATTATCAGATATTATATCGGAAATCATGGATAAATACACATGCCTGATGTATTACATTTTTTTAAACCCTCAAAGACTCAATCCCTATTTGTAGTCGTGCTGAACAGGGAGTTTCGAACGTTATTTTCATTGTTCTATCATAAACTCCCATTATCATCTCCAAACTGCAAGAAAATTATTGGTATGCGGGTGAAATGCATGAAGTATTTTTATAAAGTATTTTAATCGACGAAATTGTAAGGGAGTTTAGGAGATTTTAATTTTAATTTATATATCAAAGGATTTATTTATCGCATTATCATAAGTTTTTTCGTTATGAAGCATATATGATTAAAGAGTTATTAATATTTATATTATTACTTCGGTTAACTTATTCCGTGAGTCATGGACCGTGATCTGAAATTTCAATGACATTTTGTTTCTGTTTTGATAATTTCCAAAATAAACTGGCCAAATTTAGGCTTTCGTTATCAAATAAATTTGATAAATAAATTATTTTTTGGCCGACACCAACGTTTTAACCTTATCTCAAAAATAAATTTTATTTAAATTTTGCACCACCAGTTCTGAAAACATAGGCAAATTTGGGTTCAATTTTGAAGGAAGAAAAAGTTACAAAATTAATAAAAAACTAAATATTCAAAGTAAAACTGATTTGTAATCACAAAAAAATGAGGCGAGAGATAAATCTAATTGGCTTTGACCCAATCAAAAAAGACTAAAACTTAATTCATTTACAATTTTTATATGTCGGCATCAACGCAAAAGTACCGGGTGAGTTCTCTAGTAGCATGAAGGCTGAAAATTTTATTTTGAAAATTCATTCACCACCGAATTTCCAATTTCATTCCGATTGTTCAAGAGGCAGACTGTTTTGACATTATACTGGATGCCCAGTCGAATTGTCCTTTGTGTGACCAATTGTTTGATCTAATTCGGGCGTTTGAAAAAAAACTATACTGCTATAATCTATACATGTAATGTTGTATGTTAAAAAGTGAAACCCTTTAAATTATTAGCGCATAAAATTTGCACAAAGTCGGACAGTCTCAATTTCGAAAAAGTCCATTTTTACCAATTATAAGAATATAAACTTCATTTTTGGTGAAATGAGTTGAATTTGAGTTACCACTCAGTTATTATTTATGGAAACTCATTATCATTTATTAAAACCAGTTTTTTCTAAACAAGGAATTATCCTTTATGGAACCATTTCTGAAAAGACTATGCATGTTTACAGGAAAAACTCTGTTTAATGTTGATTGCTCAGAATATTCCTCAACATTTTTGGTTTTCGACCTGCCTATATTGAACGGATATATAAATTGTTCTCAACATGTTATTTTGAAAAAAAACTCCCAAAAATTTAAAAACAAAAACTCCAAAAATTTAAAAACAGTCCAATTTTTGGACCAGAAAAAAAAAAAAAAACTTTTTTTTTCCCCAAAAAAAATTTTTTATAAGCGGGGAAAAATAAAAAAAAAAAACCGTTTTGGTTGTTGAATGTAAACCAATTCACCCTGCTAATACTAAACCCATAAATATTTAATGGAAACCTATTACGATTTGTTGAAACCATTTGTTTTTGCGAAAGGAGTTTCACAAATGATAAGTTAGTGTAACTAACTCTGGCTGTCTAAAAAGGAGGATCTCCTAGGATTGGGCTCTTCCACCCGGGAGAAAGAAGAAACAAACTGTCCTTTCCCCTATCTTCCCCTTCCATTTGACAAGTGTAGTAACTTGCAAGTTTTGGGCAAAATTATTCTGCTGAAAATCCAAAAATTTGATTTGAGCCCACGTTTCCAGGATGTTGTAAATAAGTTCTTTGAAGTTCTGTTTTTGGTATTACCGGCTTGATAAAATGTCAATAACAAGTGTCAATTTAAAATTTGATAAATCATCCGAGCTGACAGCTTCATTTATAGCTCAAACAAAATGAACACAAAAGTCACTTTTTATCTACTATGGCCCGGCACGGATACTGTCTACCACTCCCCTTGGAAAATCAAACTATTTATAAAACAGCTCAAGTGAGCCGCTTCAACTCAACCAAAATCCGGCGACTTCAAGTTATCCATAATTGACCCAAAAAAACTGAGGTAAAACTTATAATTTTTTTTGGTTGATCAAATTATGCGCTCTAAAGATGCAAATTTTTATCAAATTGTCATATAGTTCAGATTAAAAAACCGAAGATTATTTTCAAATGCTCAAAAAAATATATTTTTGCAACAGGCGGCCTATCGGCGGAAGTCACCTTTCTCAACCACGCGTCATAACTGTGATTCAGAATGACAGTGACCAATCCAAATTTACACAATTTGTCAACATATTTTAAGGATTGTGTTGATTTGATGGGGTCATGATCTTTTTTGACGGCAAAATTATGCCATTGAGTTATTCAAACTGGCCGAAGGTTTATCCATCTAAGTTCAAATTTAAAACTACCCATAACTTATATGTACATCGATAATATGTAATGCTTTTTCTTCTATCAAAATTTATGAGGAAATCAAAAATACATGTACATATGGACTAGGTTAAGTTTTAAAATGTCAATCGAATAACTTAATTATTAACAAAATCACTATTAATTAAAACTTCAAGGCATTAACAATCAAAAACTTTATCTCATTGTAACAGTAGTTCAACCCTGCCATAAGTTCTTATAAAAGCCGTTCTTGTTTACCCTTAGAATGGCAAAAACCATAATAATAATAATCTTCGGATCTCCGAAAAATCAGGTTTTTGTCAATTTCATTCATTGAAACCCGTATATTTCTAAAGCATTCATTACCCTTTCAAATTAATAAATCTAGTTTCAACAATTTCTTGAGTATTGGCCCCAAAACCTAAACCACCTGATGTTTACATTTACGCTATGCATTTCTTGATTTTCGTCTAAAAATATTAGATTATCAACGTACAAAAAGATTGATCAAACAAATCAAACTCATTTCTCCTACCTTCCATATTTAGAATTAGCCTATAAAGGATATTAAAGTATCAAATTTGAGATTCAAAACCGGGTACACCTCGACTCAGATAGTATCAGAGTCGATACCACAAACTGCGTATATCACTTTCAAGTGTTTATGTTTTATAATGTTACGTAGAAATAACTGCACGAAAGTGAAACTAGGGCCTAAAGAGCATTAGAACTTTGTCTACAGCCAAAAACGTTATACTATCACATAAAACAGTTGCCCTAACTACCTCTCTCGGCTTTTGAAATTTGAAAAGGAAAATTGCAAACCGGAGCAAAATTGACGTTAAAAAAAGCTTAGAGAGGTATTTTCATGGAACACTTTCACAATACTGCAAAAAGCTTTAGGTCATACTCTGAACGCCAAAAAACGGAGGGCATTTTTTATCAGAATATTTGAGGCCCGATCTGAATGAGCAGGACAAACACCGCTTTTTTACCATATTCTGATGTGGGCATTTGTTTATAAAACCAACAAGCCCAGCATTATTTCGCACCTTCAAGACTATTAGTTCAAAGAAGTTATTTCTCAGTTTCTCGGCATATACGGATTAACACTTTCCTGTTGAAATACATTTTTCCGCCTTAACTCAAACTAGTTTTCTGAACTGATCACCTCACAATCTTTGAAATGAATAATAAAGTTCGAAACTTGAAAACATTCTTATGAATTTCATTCTAGTGCGAATATAGCACATAGCCGAAACTCCCACGAAATCCCTTTTTTTGAGTTTTTTATTACCTTAGCTACCAATTATTTCGAGTGCGTCATGAATGACGTAATTTTTCTTGATTGAATTTCCCAATTTCCGCATGTTTGTAATCACGTAGTTTGTAGTCAATTTATTTTAAAAATCAAATACTGCTTCAATAAATGACAAAACATTGAACGCCTACGCGTTTCATTTTTGACAACAAACTAAAATTTTTGTTCTTATCTTCATCATTGATGTGCTGGACGTCACAGTTATGTGACCACTGTAGTAACTATCCAACCGAAGGTATATTTTTTTGAGATACATATCAAATATGATATTATACCATGGATAATTTTAGGAAATGGCGTATTATGCCACTTTGTTAGCCAATATTTCAAATAATTCGGCTTTTTAAAAAAACGACTCATTCGATGAAGTTTGTCGACAACTCAAACTGAAAATATAAGAAAAAACCAATTTTAAAAAAATGTTCTGAATCAGACCATTTGCTTTTCTAATTTTTTTTGAGAAAAACTGATTAATTAATTTCATAGCTACCCTATAAAAAAAACTAAAAATGGTCTGATTGGGACCAATTTTTTAATATTTTCGTGTATTCACTAAATACTTGTCCTTAGTTTGAGCTATCTAAATAGCCTATCTTAAACTCCCAATCTGATGTGTTTTTTCAAGAGCCAATTATATGAAAATTTGTGCCAAAAAAGTGACTTAAAAGGCCATCAAGTACCATTAATAGTATCGATTTTTTGATGGCAGTTGTCGAATAAATATAATAATTTTAAGTGACGTTATTCAGATCAGCTTCTGTCAGACTTATTATAAATCAACCGATTGTTCAGAACGATTTTGTTCAAAGAAAATAGCAAAAATTTGTTCAATTTCTCTTTGAAAAAGTAACTAAAGCCTAAGAATCGTCAATTTTTTCGGAAACGTTTTTGGCAATATAAATGTTTTGATAATAAAAATGCGGTTTTATCAATTCAATTAACAAATCAATTACTCTGTTTATTGTGCATACCCTGTGACAACCAAATCGCAACATTGATTCATCATTTTGAACAAAAAAGAATTCTTTATACTATGTTTTTGCACTAATAAAATGAATGTATAAAAACCAAATAAAAGTAGATTTTAGTACTAAGAATCATTATGTTTTTTTGGGAGGAAAAAAGCCGGCAATTTTTAAATATTTATTATCAAAAATTCTAAAGGGGGAATATTTCAAAAAAAAAAAAATTTTATAACCATAAAAAATATTTTATGTATGAAATGGCGGGTTGATGCATTCTTAGGGGTTCCGCCGGAACTTACTCAAAAAACCAACTTTTTAACCCAGGCCTCGGCAAGCCCAGCAAATGTTACTGGCTTGACTTGACGTCACCAATAATTTTCGCCGCCTATGAAGCCATCAAAAAAAACAGAAAAGATTTTTTTCAAATTTTCAAAAATGTCCACAGGATAGTGCTCAAGAGCAAAATCACTAATTTTAACTTAGAAATTTCCAAAATTTTTTTTAAATCTGCCGCCAAGTCAATCCAGGTCAATCTATGTCAAGCCAGCTACCTGGCTTGATATACAAAGCCAAGATCAAGCCACCAAAGTCAAAGTTCTGGACTTGCCGAGGCCTGCTTTGACCTGGGAACTCAGCATTAAAAAAACCTCTTGTACTCAGAGGAGGTGCCAATTGACGCTTTATAACTTTCCGAATTAATATTTGATGAAAATGAGTTCCGATAAATTGAATAAAATTTACCTAATTTGGAATTCTGGATTGACGAACAAAACACTGAGAAAGCGTGTTGTTAGCTCGCAAAACTCTGTGCAATTATTCGCATTAAGTCATGCTACTTTCAAAATAAATATTAATTCAAACGGACTTCACCATCTAACAACGAGGGTTAAGTCCAGGACAGAAGTATGTTTTTTAACCCGGATGCCCGGTGATACCGAAAATGGATTTCCACCTCAGAAATTTTTTTGTTATTTTTTTTTTATTGGATACCTCAGTTTGTTTTTAGATAGGGAAATTGTATTGGCCGATCAAGAAAATGTTTTCTGCTAGTTTTCTCTTGAAATTACACAGGTAAGTTTATTTTTACCAAACTGAAATTTGACTCTGTGAGAGGTGTCAAGTTAGAAAAAAAAATGACAAAGATTTCAGCACAAAAAAACGTGTACTGAATGTCCGCTAAAATTTGCTTCGAAAGATGTGCGGATTTCTCAAAATCGACTTTTAAATTTTTTGAAAAAAATTTTTTAAAAAATTTACTGCGAAAATGTTTACATTCTTTAAATTATGTGCGTCAAAGCAGGAAAGTGCCTGGCTAAAATTAAATTTATATCAAATTTACAACTTCGAAAGTGCAAGCTACAAATTTTAAATACAGCACTTTAAAAACGAATAACCAAATACCTTCGGATAACGTAATAAAATTTATTCGGCGAAAAAAACAGTGAAGAGTCGTGAGTTGGCTTATCCCTCGGCTCTGCCCCCGTAATGTTTTTAGAGGTAATATTTTGGATACGATAGCCTCATCTGGTACTTTATATTCATTTAGATTTCCGGCCAATTTTTGTGCCGTTTTGTTTGGACTAGCCCAAGTGGGGTTGCACGGGCACAAATCTTTCGGCCAAAACTTTCTTCTTTCAAGTAGAAATATGACGATTGCTAGAATGTTAAATTTTATTTAGATAGTAATTTGGAGTTTTCAGATCGGACCTTTTTTTCTTTGAATGAGACTCTTATTTTATAAGGTCATATTTGTTTGAAAATTAGAAGAAATGTTTAGAAATCGATAAATGTAGGGTCCCCATTTTTAATTTGATTCATCAAACAAAAAATGTCCACAATTTTCATATGTTTTTTCCTGAAAATATGGACCATTAGAAAACAAACTGTCGTATTTTTTCCTCAACCGTGTCTGGATTCCAGAGGCTCTAGGAAGAACTTATTTATCGCTCATAGAATATATCGTTTCTGAAGTTTGAGCATTTTGAACGAAATTTATGGATTTCAAAATTCAAAGTATCTGTTTTCGGAAATTAAAAAATAAGTTAGGCGAGGAATTCCTGAGATTTGAAAAAGTAGAAAAAATGGATCGATATCCTGTGATTTTTGAGGACTATATAAAATGACCTCAAGAAGAGAAAAATTTGACTTTGAAACTTTCTGACACTTGGGTGTTCGGTAGCATCGAAAATACGATTTTTTAATTTTTTTAAATTGTTTTTAAGCAGAAGTGTAAATATATTTTTACGTATTTAAATGTGATCCGTATTTGAACAAAAAAATTTTCTGACACTATTTTTTTTAATTTGATAATTTTCTTAAATTACAGATTTTCGGTAGAAAACCCGGGTTTGGGTCCCCAAAAAACCTGGATGACCTTTGGGCAAAAACGTCGAAATGCTATTATCCCGAGTTATCGATTGCGTCGAAATTCCCAGGAAATCTCCCTCACCAAAGTCCTCAGAGCATTATAACAACATTATCACAAAATTTGCGGTACATAATAAATATCTCAGTGGTTTCATTCAAATTAACCAATTTAATGGATTTTCTCAACATTTATTTTCTTTGTTTTGTAGTAGGCGGTAATTTTTCTTATTTAAAAAAAAGTTGCTAAAATCATGTCAGGAAAACTTAAATACAATTCCTTTTTATTTTAAAAATGCGCGTTATAAAAAATTTTGATCTGAACTGGGATTTCCGCGTCCTTCAGATTCACGTTGTGACCTTATTTTCAACGCCCTAATGGTCACTCATGGCATTTTCAGCGCCTTTATTCAAAATCGATTTTGAATCTTAAGAAAACCGTGGAAATTTTTTATCTATTTTACAAAAATATATTATATTTAATATATACTTATAGTATAATTTAATATACGGTTGAAGTGAATTAAAACTAAGTTTCGATCCGAATATTTGCATATCCCTTAATCACACTTTTGTTATTTGGTTCCTGATTAGCAAAACGTAGTGTGTTTTCAAGTAGTAGAGCCGGGAATTTAACAAAGTGTGTTAAAAGGGAATATATTGAATATATTGCATTCAATTGAGAGTTTTAACGTTACATTTTGGGCACATTTTCTTATTGGCTCATCAGGTTTTTTTGCAGCGGTCTGCAATAGATGACAATAATTTTGCCAAAGCATGAAACATTAGCAGCAAAATTCGAAATATCGTGTTCATTATCCAAGTCTGTAAATTACTCAGAGTCCTCTTTTTGGCGAGAATTTTCAGGCAAGCAGCATGAAAACTAAAGTTTAAGAAAAATGTTAAAGTAGGATTTTTGTGATAAAAAATAAAAAATTTAGCAGAAGCCGTTTTCTTTGATTTTGAGTGGCTCGCAAGAAACTATCTCTCGCCCTGATTTGCAGAAAGCACGCCCGTGCATAATGTACCACCAATTGGTCTAATAAAAAATACTTCGTGAAAAATCTTCGTAATGTAAACGCGTCTGAGGGTGTTCTAAAACGGATTGAGTTTCAATCCCGATCACCGCCCGGTCCCCAGTCAGATATTTTCCTATCCCCGATCCGAGTGTTATAATTGTAGCTCCTATTTTCCAATCCCGCATTCGCCGTAAGAATAAAGTAACAAATTTAAAAAACCGCTCTACTGTCGAAGATGCGTAAGGTTGGCCGTTAAAAACAAATTGAGTTAAAAATATGTATTACTGTATGATTTCATACAGTATGAACCTACTTCCAATACAATTTGTTTTCTTTCAAAATTTTCCTCAGCCAACCCTACTAATAACGGTTGCATCAAAATCAATGTTTTTTCACATTTTAATCGGGCCAATTTTGCACTTTTGGAAAATGATTTGTTAATTTTGAGCAATTTGGGTACACTATGCACGCCCGTGCTTTCTGTACCCACAATTCGCACAGATAAAAATAATGGATTTAGACAAATTTGGGTACAGGAAAGCACGGGCGTGCTTAGTGAACCAAAATCGTCATAAATTATGACTCATAATTTACCAAAATAAATAAAACCAAACAGGCATATAAAAATAAAGCATTAGAGTGAATTGCAACCAAGCTAAGAATAGTTTCATAAATAGATCCTCTTTGTTTGTAGTTTTATTTCAGCCTCGGTTTCCTCTAAAATATACAAAGCCTTCAAAGTCGACCTCTTCCTTCAATTTCATCCATCCTTTTATAGGATCGGCAAAAGTCCGGTATCGAAACATCGAAAATTGTAAAATTGAAATTAAAAACTTTTAAAATTCGCATTCAAATATTCAAAAATAAAATAATAATTTCAAGGTTCAATTTATTGAAATTGCAATCTAGAATTTAATCGGAATTTGGTATTGACTAATATTTTTATTTTTCATTGCCAACAAAAGTTACAGCTTCAGGTTCGAATTTTGCGATTTTTTCCGTCTCGAAATGATCCTGAGGTTGTTATCTGAAAACATTATGGACAAAAAAGTTATATGCGCAAAGAAAAAAAGTTAATTATTCCCAAAAAAAAATAAATTATAACGAGGATGACGGGACAAATGCAATTATATTTTAAGAGGCACTCCAGAAATAAACATTGGCAAAAAGTTAGTTGGGTTTATTATCTTCACATCCGGTATACCGGTAATTACCGGTTAATCGTAAAAACCTTGATATTTTGAGACCAGGCCCCCCGGAAAATTATTGTTGACTTTTACCGCGCCGTTTTCTAGAAGTCGGCACCACACTGGAAGACTTTCCACGGATCATCTGAAGCGAAAGCCGCCACATAAAAAAGCGGTTTTAAATAGAAATGTTAAAATTAAAAATTTGAACCAAAAATTTCTCGCCACAGATAATTTAATTTCTTAGCTTTCAAGATTAATGAAACTGAATGGTCGAATGACGGTATTAGCAAGCTGGACTCTTTGAAGAGTAGGAACACGTTTTTTGCCCTGGCACTCTATTTGACGCTTACGTTACGGTCAGTCACATTTTTGCCACCCGAAGCTTATTCTTTGTTTAAAGCTGACCTTCTCAATTTTTTTATTTGTTTATTGACCCAATAATTCGGTGTTTATCAGATTTTCAGCAAGAACCAAAGATCGGGAGCCAAAAAAATGACATACTGTTTATCAGAAATTATATAATGAATTGAGCTCTCGGGCGACCCTTGTATGTGTATTTCCTATGGTTGCTTATGCACACTTCTTAAACGAATTTAAAACTCATAGCCTTTTTCCTTAATTCAATCCATTTTTGTCTAAAAAATTTTTCGAATCAAATTCTGAAATATGAATTTACTTTCAAACGGCTTATTTTGCAGAATTTTAATCAGTTTGAATATGGTTCAAATTATGTCTGATCAAGTAGCCATACGTTTTTTTTATTTCATTCCCGCAAATTGCCCCAGCACGATCACTTTGACCTTGAACAAAAACTTTTTATGGTTTCTACATTGTACACAAAGTTTATTCAAATAAAAAACGATTCTGTGGGAAAGTTTGAACCAAATTAAATATTTTGATGTTGCTACTAGTTTTGTTCGGAATGAATATATGTGAACTTGGGAAAAATGCTGAGCATTTATTCTAAAACTGAGAATTTCTACTTCGGACAATTTTTTCTTTACTTGATTTCAGATAGTAAAAAGTGGAACATTGGATAAAATAAATTTGATTAATTTACTTTAATTTAATCGATTTCTCCAGATTATCATAAAAAACTTTTTACGCTTTGAAACTTACTCAATTTTGAGTAAATGACACTCTTTTCGAATTGTTTCCATTGATTTAGACTTTTAGGTTTCTCAAGTTGAGGAACAGGAGGGGTATATACATTCAAATAATATTGAATTATATTTAATTGATCTAAACGTTGTTTGACTAATTTTCGAAGCTCCCATTGGTTACATTCGTTGAAATCGGTTGCACTTTATGGTCAAACGCGTCAAGCACTAACTCGAAAGAAGAGCGCTAGAGTTACCAGTTTTATTTCCCGAGTAAATAAAAAGTTTGTTTTTGACTTCTGGCCCTCTCGAAATCCCCTGATTTGATGATTTAATTGTAAAGTGTAGCATGCCATGGCATAACCTCAAACATGAAAAAATTAAAAACCATATTAAAAAACATGGCCACAATTTTAAAAATTAGTTTAATACGTTTTTTCTTGATTTTATTAAGACTTGTAAATAATTCAACAGTTTATAAATACAATTTATTTATAAAATGTGGAATATTTCACGAAGTTTCACTTTTAGACGTCTTTTAAATATAAATAAGGAAAAACATTATTAAATATTTTAAAAAGTTGTTGGCATGGTTTTTATAAGACTTCAAAATTGTCACTTAGGGGTTTTGATGCCACGGCAATAAGTTATGTAAAACATTTAATCTTTCAGTGATAGATATCATTGTAATGTGATTCACGTTTGGCGATTAACTCACCTGCGCCATTATATTGTCGATTACCGAGACAAAAAAAAAAATTGGGGGGAATTGTTATAGCATGATATCGATAAGACTTAGGAAGTATTTCATGTCCGATCGAACATTTATCAATTACGCGGGCCTCCCTGCGCACCATTTTAGCAAGATTATCCACATCTTGTACTTTTTTCAGAGGAATGTTTATTTAATTAAACTTTATTACGGGGCTTTCCTTGGTCGTTTTAATATTTTTAGCCCAACATTTTAATGATAAGTCGGCTTTTTTAAACAACTCATCCGATTACTTCTAAGATAGCTCAAACCATGCTTGCATCCCCCCCAATTGCGGATGAAATGGCATCTTCGATCCGTTTTTATCCCTATCTATCCCAGAAAAGGGCATTGCATCCCCATTCATCCACAAATTATTCTCCAGTTATTCCAAATATTAATTTTATCACACTTATTTCAAAAACTCGAAATAAAAGAAATTCGTTAGACTTGAGAGAACTTAAGAAAACATGAACAAGGAAGATGAAGGGGAACCAAAATATTTTGTTGTTTTTTCATGGGACCGGGCCAAACCTTGGCAAGCCAGAGGTATACGTCTCGAGAATCCACTCCCATCTATCCCATCCATGCTCAAAGGAAATGCATCCCAGCCCTATACATGGGTGAGACCAATGGGCAACCAGCGACCAATGGGCAACAGTGAGGCCAATGGGCAAACACTTTTGAGCAAATTTGATATTTTGAGACCTATGAAGACCAATGGGCAACACCTGAAAATTTAAAAAAAATTTCGAAAAAAATATATGTTTGCTAGCACTTTTGATTTAAAAGTAACTGTCAACAGCGATGTTTTTTTGTTATGTTTTTTTAAACAGTATTCGAATGAGGTGGACGTTGACTCCAATAATGAGTCTGGCTGAGTTGGAGGAGGGTTTAGGTGTACAAGTTTTGAAAGGCACAGCCACCCACCTCCCTTACGCAAAAATCATAAAAACTATTTTGCCTTAACAACCCCCTTAATAATTCATCTTTATTCAAGCATATTTTTCGTATCGAGCTTCTATTTATTGTTCGCCGCGTGTTTTTCTTGAAATATTTTTGCTAATTTTCCCGTAGCCTAGTTTTTCACCTTATGCTCACATTTGAGTTATCCATAACTTGCTCTCTATGGCAATTTTTTTTTTTGATTTACTCATAATTACTGCATAAATTTATAATAAAATATTATAATATTTATGTGATATTTCGCCGAATATAATTGTTTCAATTTTATAATTCTCCGTAGAACAAATTATGCGAAAAGTTGAAGTTTTCACAAAATACATGGTATGAAATTAAAAAAAATTCGAACTATGTGAGACCAATGCGGCAACACCCTTGGTGTGAGACCAATGGGCAACAGTGAGGCCAATGGGCAAACACTTTTCGAAAAGCAACGTGTGTTGCCCATTGGGTCATCACCCACTGTATATCCCCTCCTTTAACAAAGCCTAGCTGCCAAACTGCAGCAAACATATCTTAGTAATAATAAAATGATATATAGGGATGGGGATGCATTCCTTGAGCATGGATGGGGATGAGATGGGAGTGGATTCTCGAGACGTATACCTCTGGCTTGCCAAGGTTTGGCCCGGTCCCATGAAAAACAACAAAATATTTTGGTTCCACTTCATCTTCCTTGTTCAGTTTTTCTTTAAGTTCTCTCAAAGTCTACGAATTTCTTTTATCTTCGAGTTTTTGAAATAAGTGTGATAAAATTAATTATTTGGAATAACTGGAGATAATTTGTGGATGAATGGGGATGCATCCCTTTTTGGGGATAGATAGGGATAAAAACGGATGAGATGCATTTCATTCCCAAATTGGGGATGCAAGCATGGTTTGAGCTTTCTTAGAATGTAATCGGATGAGTTGTTTAAAAAAGCCGAATTATATTAAAATGTTGGCTAAAAATATATTAAAAACGACCAGGAAGCCCCGTAATAAAGTTTATTAAATAAACATTCCTCTGAAAAATAGCATAGATGTGGATATCTTGCTAAATTGTGCCAGGAGGCCCCGTAATCGATAAATGTTCGATTGGACATGAAAATACTTTCCTAAGTCTTTTCCGATATTCTGCTATACAAATTCAATTTTTTTTTGTCTCGGTATCCGACAATATAATGGCGCAGGTGAGGGTTAATTTCGAAAACGTGAATCACATTACATGATAGTCTATCACTGAAAGATTAAATGTTTTACATAACTTATGCCGTGGCATCAACCCCTAAGTGACAAATTTTTGAAGTCTTATAAAAAACATGCCACAACTTTTAAAATATTTAATATGTTTTTCCTTATTTTATTTAAGACGTCTAAAAGTGAAACTTGTGAAATATTCCACATTTTATAAATAAATTGTATTTATAAACTGTTGAATATTTTACAAGTCTTAATAAAATCAAGAAAAAACGTATTAAATATTTTTAAAATTGTGGCATGTTTTTTATATGGTTTTCAATTTTTCAGTTTGAGGTTATGCCATGGCATGCTACACTTACAATTAAAATCATCAAATCAGGGATTCGAGAGGCCAGAGTCAAAAACAAACTTTTTATTTATCGGGAAATTAAAACTGGTATCTCTAGGCCTCTTCTTTCGAGTTAGTGCTTTGAGCCCCGTTGTGACAATAGTGCACCGGATTTCACGAATGTAACCAATGGGAGCTTCTGAAATTAGTCAAACCGCCACAAATAAACGGTTGGGATCCGAATTTCAGATATATAAAAAATCAATATATAAATAAATTATGAATGTATATATCCGAGATCATCATATCCCTTTTCACTTTGTGGTTAGAATGCGTAGCCACTACTCTTTTAACGTGTGATTTTAACGTTGTGTTACGCTTCTAATACAAAAGAAAGTGATAAAGGGATTTGACATAGGAATCAAACCGGGCCAAAATCTGACTTTTGAAAGAGCGACTTAAAAAAAACGAGGGGAAGAAAGTAAGGCGTATAAATTATACCGTATAATTTATACGGTATAATGCAGCGGAAAATAAATAAGTATTCTTTTCCCGGTCTTATGACTGGTATAATTACCAGTTTAGCTTTAAATTGCCGGCAGAGTAGGCTGTTAATGGACAAAAATCGATAACACCCTACGTCTGCCGTCAAAAAAATTTCTCAACAATTATGGTATTTTTTTGTTTAAGTTTACTTCAACGCTAGTAGCGTTACGCTGCTTTGCTGAATCATGTGCAAAAGTTCTTGATTAAAGTATGATTTGCCACAAGATAAGCAAAATTAAAAAAAATTTGGGTGGAGAAAAAATATTCTGCGAACCTTAGAAATGTATCTGATATTATTTGGATCTAAATAAATGACTTTGTTCAACTTTGAGAACCTAAAAAGTTTAAAATCAATGGAAACCAATCGAAAAGAGTGTCATTTACTCAAAATTGAGTAAGTTTCAAAAGCGAAAAAAGTTTTTTATGATAATCTGGAGAAAATCGATTGAATTAAGAAATTAATCAAATTTATTTTTATCCCAATGTCCACTTTTTACTATACTGAAATCAGTAAAAAAAATTGTCAGAAGTAGAAATTTCTCAGTTTCAGATAAATGCTCAGCATTTTTACAAGTTCACATATTATTCATTCCGAACAAAACTAGTAGCAACATCAAATATTTAATTTGGTTCAAACTTTCCCACAGAATCGTTTTTTATTTGAATAAACTTTGTGTACATGTAGAAACATAAAAGTTTTTGTGTCAAGGTCAAAGTGATCGTGCTGGGGCGAATTTGCGGGAATGAAATAAAAAAAACGTATGCTACTTGATCAGACATAATTTGAACCATATTTTAAACTGATTAAAATTCTGCAAAATATGCCGTTTGAAAGTTAAATTCATATTTCCAGAATTTGATTCGAAAAATTTTTTAGACAAAATGGATTGACATTAAGGAAAAAGGCTATGAGTTTTAAATTCGGTTTAAGAAGTGTGCATAAGCAACCATAGGACAATACAATACCAAGGGGTCGCCCGAGAGCTCAATTCATTATATTAATTTCTGATAAACAGTATGTCATTTTTTTGCTCCCGATCTTTGGTTCTTGCTGAAATCTGATAAACACCGATTATTGGTCAATAAACAATAAAATTGAAGGTCAGCTTTAACAAAGAACTAAGATCGGGTGCAAAAATGTGACTGACCGTAACGTAAGCGTCAAATAGAGTGCCAGGGCAAAAACGTGTTCCTACTATTCAAAGAGTTTCAGCTTGCTAATAGGTCATTTTCGACCATCAGTTCATAATCTTGAAAGCCTAAGAATTAAATTATCTGTGGCCAGAAATTTTTGGTTCAAATTTTTGAATTTTAAAATTTCTTATTTAAAACCCTTTTTATGTGGCGGCTTTCGCTTCAGATGATCCGTGGAAAGTCTTCCAGTGTGGTGCCGACTTCTAGAAAACGGCGCGGTAAAAGTCAAAAATAATTTTCGGGGGGCCTGGTTCTCAAAATATCAAGGTTTTACGATTTAACCGGTAATTACCGGTATACCGGATGTGAATATAATAAGACCCAACTAACTTTTTGCCAATGTTTATTTCTGAGTGCCTCTAAAAATAATGCATTTGTCCGTCATCCTCGTTATAATTTATTTTTTTTTGGGAATATTAACTTTTTTTCTTTGCCATATAACTTTTTTGTTCATAATGTTTTTCAGGATAACAACTCTCAGGATATTTCGACGAAAAATCGCAAAATTTCGACCTGAAGCTGTAACTTGTGGCAATGAAAAATAAAAATATTAGTCAATACAAATTCGATTAAAATTCTAGATTGCAATTTCATAAATTGAACTTGAAATTTTATTATTTTATTTTTGAATATTTGATGCGAAATTTTAAAGTTTTAATTTCAATTTTACAATTTCCGATTTTCGATACCGGACTTTTGCCGATCCTTATAAAAGATGGAGAAATTGAAGAAGAGGTCGACTTTGAGGATTTGTATATTTTAGAGGAAACCGAGGCTGATAAACTACCAAAACAAAGAGGATTATTTATGAAACTATTCTTAGCTTGGTTCAATTCCACTCCTATGCTTATTTTTATATGCCAATGTTTTGTTTTATTTATTTTGGTAATTATGAGTCATAATTTATGACCGATTTTGGTTCACTAAGCACGCCCGTGCTTTCTGTACCCAAATTTGTCTAAATCCATTATTTTTATCTGTGCGAATGTGGGTACAGAAAGCACGGGCGTGCATAGTGTACCCAAATTGCTCAAAATTAAAATCATTTTCCCAAAAGTGCAAATTGGCCGATTAAAATGTGAAAAACATTGATTTGATTGCAACCGTTATTAGTAGGGTGGCTGAGGAAATTTTGAAAGAAAACAAATTGTATTGAAGTAGGTTCATACTGTATGAATCATACAGTAATACATATTTTTAACTCAATGTTGTTTTTAAACGGCCAACCTTACGCATTCGACAGTAGAGCGGTTTTTTAAATTTGTTACTTTATTCTTACGGCGAATGCGGGATTGGAATAATAAGGAGCTGACAAAATTATAACACTCGGGATCGGGATAGGAAAATATCTGACTGGGGACCGGGCGGGATCGGGATTGAAAACTCATCCCGTTTTAGAACACCCTCAGACGCGTTTACATTACGAAGATTTTTCACGAAGTATTTTTTATTTAGACCAATTTGTGTACATTATGCACGGGCGTGCTTTCTGCAAATCAGGCGAGAGATAGTTTCTTGCGAGCCACTCAAAATCAAAGAAAAAGGATTCTGCTAATTTTTATTTTTTAATCACAAAATCCTACTTTAACATTTTTCTTAACTTAGTTTTCATGCTGCTTGCTGAAATTCTCGCCAAAAGAGGACTCTGAGTATTTACAAACTTGGATAATGAAAACGATATTTCGAATATTTGCTGCTATGTTATCATGCTTTGGCAAATTATTGTCATATATTGGAGACAGCTGCAAAAAAACTGATGAGAAATAAGAAAATGTGCCAAAATGTAACGTTAAAACTCTCAATTGAATGCAATATATTCAATATATCCCTTTTATCACACTTTTGTTAAATTCCCGGCTCTACTACTTGAAAACACACTACGTTTGCTAATCAGGACCATGATATTAACAAAAGTGTGATTAAGGGATATGCAAATATTCGGATCGAAACTTAGTTCTTAATTCAATTCAACGTATATTAAATATACTATAGTATATATTAAATAAAATATATTTTTGTAAAATTAGATAAAAATTTCACGGTTCTTAAGATTCAAAATCGATTTTGATAAAGGCGCTGAAAATGCCATGAGTGACCAATTAGGGCGTTGAAAATAAGGGTCAAACGTGAATCTGAAGGACCGGAATCCCAGTTTCAGATCAAATTTTTATACCGCATTTTAAAATTAAAAGGAATGTATTATTTTTCTGACATGATTTTAGCAACCTTTTTTTTAAATAAGAAAAATTACCGCCTACTACAAAACAAGAAAATAAAATGTTGAGAAATCCATTAAATTGGTTATTTGAATGAAAAACTGAGATATTTATTATGTACCGGCATTTCTGTGATAATTGTTGTTATAATGCTCTGAGGACTTTGTTGAGGGAGATTTCCTGGGAATTTCGACCGAAATCGATAACTCGGGATAATAGCATTTCGACTTTTTGCCCTAAAGGTCATCCAGTGACCGGTTTTTCTACCGAAAATCTGTAAATTTAAGAAAAAATTATCAAATTAAAAAAAATAGTGTCAGAAAAAATTTTTGTCAATACGGATCACATTTAAATACGTAAAAATATATTTACACTTCTGCTTAAAAACAATTTAAAAAAATTAAAAAATCGTATTTTCGATGCTACCACCACCAAGTGTCAGAAAGTTTTCAAAGTCAAATTTTTCTCTTCTTGAGGTCATTTTTATATAGTCCTCAAAAATCATCAGGATACGATCCATTTTTCTACTTTTTCAAATCTCAGGAATTCTCCCTAACTTATTTTTATTTCCGAAAACGATACTTTGAATTTCTGAAAATCCATAAATTTCGTTCAAAATGCTCAAAACTTAGACGATATATTCTATGAGCGATAATAAGTTCTTTCCAGAGTCTGGAATCCAGACACGGTTTGAGGAAAAAATACGACCAGTTTGTTTCTAATGGTCCATATTTTCAGGAAAAAACATATGAAAATTGTGGACATTTTTGTTTGAGTGACTCAAATTAAAAATGGGACCCCTAAATTATCGATTTCTAAAACATTTCTTCTAATTTTCAAACAAATATCGACCTTATAATAAGGTCCTCATTCAAAGAAAACAAAAGGTCCGATCTGAAAACTCCAAAATTACTATCTAAATAAAATTTAACATTCTAGCAATCGTCATATTTCCTACTTGAAAGAAGAAAGTTTTGCGAAAGATTGTGCCCGTGACCCCACTTGGGCTAGTCCAAACAAAACGGCACAAAATTGGCGGAAATCTGAAATGAAATAAAGTACCAGATGAGCTATCGTATCAAAATATTACCTCTAAAAACATTACGGCAGAGCCGAGGGAATAAGCCAACTCAAACGACTCTTTCACTGTTTTTTCCCGAATAAATTTGATTACGTTTCCGAAGGTTTTGGTATTGTTTTAAAGTGCTGTATTTAAAATTTGTAGCTTGCAATTTCGAAGTTGTAAATTTGATATAAATTTAAATTTTAGCAGGCACTTTCATGCTTTGACGCACATAATTTAAAGATGTACACTATTTTCGCAGTAAATTTTTTCTAAAAATTTTCAAAAATTTAAAAGTCGATTTTGAGAAATCCGCACATCTTTCGAAGCAAATTTTACGACATTCAGTACACTTTTTTGTGCTGAAACTTTTGTCATTTTTTTTCTAACTTGACACCTCTCACAGAGTCAAATTTCAGTTTGGTAAAAATAAACTTACCTGTGTAATTTTCAAGAAAAATTCTAGCAGAAAACATTTCTTTGATCGGGCCAATTACAATTTTCCCTATCTAAAAACAAACTGAGGTTTCAAATTAAAAAAAAAATAACAAAAAAATTTCTGAGGTGAAAGTCCATTTTCGGTATAACCGGGCATCCGGTTAAAAAACCATACTTCTGTCCTGGAGTTAACCCTCGGTTGTTAGATGGTGAAGTCCGTTTGAATTAATATTTATTTTCAAAGTTAGCATGACTTATGCTGAATAATTGCACAGAGTTTTGCGAGCTAACAACACGCTTTCTCAGTGTTTTGTTCGTCAATCCAGAATTCCAAATTAGGGAAATTTTATTTCAATTTATCGAACATCATTTTATCAAATATTAATTTCGGAAGTTATAAAGCGTCAATTGGCACTCCTCTGAGTACAGAGTTTTTTTTAATGCTGAGTTCACAGGTCAAAGCAGGCCTCGGCAAGCCAGGCTTGACTTTGGTGGCTTGACTTGGCTTTGATATCAAGCCAGGTATGCTGGCTTGACATAGATTGACCTGGATTGACTTGGCGGGAGATTTAAAAAAAAATTTTTGCGAAATTTCTAAGTTAAAATTAGTGATTTTGCTCTTGAGCACTATCTGTGGACATTTTTGAAAATTTGAAAAATCTTTTCTGTTTTTTTGATGGCTTCATAGGCGGCGAAAATTATTGGTGACGTCAAGTCAAGCCAGTAACATTTGCTGGCTTGCCGAGGCTTGGGTTAAAAAGTTGTTTTTTTGAGTAAGTTCCGGCGGAACCCCTAGAAATGCATCAACCCGCATTTTCATACATATATTTATGGTTATACAAATTTTTTGATATCTAGACTTTGATATATATATTAAAAATTCCGCCTTTTTTCCTCCCAAAAAAATAATGATTTCTTAGTACTAAAATCTACTTTTATTTGGTTTTATACATTCATTTTATTAGTGCAAAAACATAGTATAAAGGAATTCTTTTTGTCCAAAATGATGACTATAATTGTTGAATTTGGTTGTCAGGGTATGCACAATAAACAGAGTAATTGATTTGGTTTAATTGAATTGATAAAACCGCATTTTTATTATCAAAACATTTATATTGCCAAAACGTTTCCGAAAAAATTGACGATTCTTAGGCTTTCAGTTACCTTTTTTCAGAAATTGAACAAATTTTTGCTATTTCTTTGAACAAATCGTTCTGAACAATCTGGTTGACTATAATTAAAGTCTGACAGAAGCTGATTGAATAACGTTCATCTTAAAATTATTATATTTATTCCGACATGCATCAAAATCGATATCTATAATGGTACTTGATGGGCCTTTTAAGTCACTTTTTTGGCCACAATTTTCATATAATTAGGCTCTTGAAAGCAACACATCAGATTGAGTTTTAAGATAGGCTATCTTAGATAGCTCAAACTAAGGACAAATATTTAGTGAATAATAAAATATTTAAAAATTGGTCCCAATCAGACCATTTTTAGTTTTTTTTAGGGTACTGAAATTTTAATTATCAGTTTTTCTCAAAAAAAATTAGAAGCAATGGTCTGATTCAGAACATTTTTTAAAATTTGTTTTTTTCTTTATATTTGGTTTTTTCCTTATATTTTCAGTTTGAGTTGTCGAAAAACTTAATCGAATGAGTCGTTTTTAAAAGCCGAATTATTTAAAAATATTGGCTAACAAAGTGGCATAATAGGCCCATTTCCCTAAATATACATGTATAATATCATATTTGATATGTATCTCAAAAAATATACTTCGGTTTGGATAGTTACTCAGTGTCATAACTGTGACGTCAGACATAATGATGAAGATAAGAACAAAATTTTAGTTTGTTGTCAAAAATGAAACGCGTAGGCGTTCAAAATGTTGTCATTATTGAAGCAGTATTTGAATTTTAAAAATAAATTGACTACAAACTACGTGAATTACCAAACTGCGGAAATTGGGAAATTCAATCAAGAAAAATGACGTCATTCATGACGCACTCGAAATAATTTGTGGCTAAGGTAATAAAAACTCAAAAAAACGTGGCAGTTTCGGCTATGTGCTATATTCGCACTAGAATGAAATTGACAAAAAACCTGATTTTCGGAGATATCGAAGATAAACATTCGGCCAGTTTGATAACTCATGGCATAATTTTGCCGTCAAAAAAGATAATGACCAATCAAATCACACAATCCTTAAAATATGTTAAAAATTGTGTAATTTGATTGGTCACTGTCATTTCTGACATCACAGTTATGACGCGTGGTTGAGAAAGGTGACTTCGGCCGATAAGGCCGCCTGTAGCAAAAATATATTTTTTGGGAATTTTGAACATAATCTTCGGTTTTTATGTGAACTATATGAAATTTTGATAAAAATTCGCATATTTACAGCGCATATTTGATCAACCAAAAAAAATTATAAGTTTTACCTCAGTTTTTTGGGTAAATTATGGATAACTTGAGTCGCCGGATTTTGGTTGAGTTGAGCAGCTCAACTTGAGCTGTTTTATAAATAGTTTGATTTCCAAGGGGAGTGGTAGACAGTATCCTGCCGGGCCGATAGTAGATAAAAAAGTGATTTTGTGTTCATTTTGGTTTGAGCTATAAATGAGCTGTCAGCTCGGATGATTTTATCAAATTTTAAATTGACACTTGTTATTACATTTTATCAGCCGTAATACCAAAAACAGATTCTAAAAGAACTTATTTAAACATCTGGAAACGTGATCAAATCAAATCTTTTGGATTTTCAGCAGAATAATTTTGCCAAAACTTGCAAGCTACTTCACTTGTCAAATAGAAGGGGAGGATAGGGGAAAGGACAGTTCTCTTCTTCTTTCTCCCGGGTGGAAGAGCCAATCCTAGGAGAACCTTCTTTTTTAGAAGCCCAGAGTTAGTTACACTAACTTATCATTTGTGGAAACCCTCTTTCGCAAATAAATGGTTTTCACAAATGGTAATAGGTTACCATTAAATGGTTATGGGTTTCTATTACAGGGTGATTGGTTTACATCACACGGTTATTTTGCTAATAATTTGAAAAGTTTTTTCTGGCCAAAAATTTGGACTGTTTTTTTGTAATTTTTCGAGTTTTTTTTAAATTTTTGAAGTTTTTTTTCAAATAACATGTTCAGGAAACAATTATATATAGGCAGTCGAAACCCAAAAATGTTGAGGAATATTCTTGAGCAAATAAAACATCTAAACAGAGTTTTTTCCTTAAACATGCATAGTCTTTCAGAAATGGTTTCAATAAATGATAATTCCTTGTTTTAGAAAAATGGTTTACATAAATGGTAATGAGTTTCCATAAATAATAACTGAGTGTACCCAAAATTCAACTCATTTTCACCAAAGATGAAGTTTATATTTCTTATAATTGTAAAAATGGACTTTTTCAAAATTGAGACTGTCCGACTTTGTGCAAATTTTAATGCGCTAATAATTAAAGTTTCATTTTTTACATACAACATTACATGTATAGACTATACAGTATAGTTATTTTCGAAGCCCGATTAGATCAAAAATTGGTCACACAAAGGACAATTCGATTGGCATCCAGTTATACTGTTCAAAACAGTCTGCTCTTGAAAAATCGGATGAAATTGAATTCTTGGTAAATGAATTTTCAAAATAATATTTTCAGCCTTCATGCTACTAGAAACTCACACGGTACTTTTGCGTTGATGCCGAATATAAAATTGTAAATGAATTAGTTTTAGTCTTTTTTTGATTGGGTCAAAGCCAATTAGATTTATCTCTCGCCTCATTTTTTTTGTGATTACAAATCAGTTTATTTGAATATTTATGTTCTTTATTAATTTTGTACTTTTTCTTCCTTCAAAATTGAAAATAATTTTCCTATGTTTTCAGACTGGTGGTGCAAATTTCCAATTAAAATTTATTTTTGAAGAATAAGGTTTTAAACGTTGGTGTCGGCCAAAAAAGAATTTATTCATCAAATTATTTGATAAACGAAAGCCTAAATTTGGAAGTTTTATTTTGAAATTACTCAAAACAGAAAAAAAATTGTCATTGAAATTTCAGGATCACGGTCCATGACTCACGGAAATAAGTTAACCGAAAAGTAATAAATAATAAATTTTATTAATCTTTAATCATATGCTTCATAACTGACAAACTTATGATAACGATAAATAAATCCTTTGATATATAATTGAAATTTCAAATTAAATCTCCTAAACTCCCCTTAAATTCGTCGGATTAAGATACTTTATAAAAATACTTCATGCATTTCACCCGCATACAATAATTTCTTGCTAGTTTAGAGGATGATAATTTATTCATGATAGAACAATGAAAATAACGTTCGAAATCCCTGTTCAGAACGACTACAAATAGGGATCTGAGTCTTTGAGGGTTAAAAAAACTGTTAAATAATCAGCATGTGTATTATCTCATGATTTTTCCGATCATAATATCTGATAATCAAATTAGAAAAAATTGGCAAACGATCGTCGAATCAATCATTCTGGCGTCTAACAGTTAAACCCCTCGGCTCAGATTCTTTCATAATAAAATTGGGTCTAACAAAATTTAAATCAAAAAAAATATTCTTCCGTCGCCAGGCTAAGCTGTGCAGCGATCCGATATCGAAATATAGAAACAATATTAAAAAGATGATTTTACGGTCAAATAGGATCATACATCCGATACTAAATTATCCGGATAAAATTCTCTTTGATTTATAACTCTGCCTGTCTACATCTAAACTGGCAGAATTAACAATCAGTATATAAATTACTTTATTTTGAAAATTGCAACATCAAATCGAACAGATATTTACCGGTGCAGACCAACTCAGTGGACGGGACGAGGGTGGTCGAGAGGGTGTCTGAGAGCAAATATCAGACAGCGCTATTTCAATGACCACTTCCGGAATCGAGGTATATGGATCACCCGCCCTCAGAGTACAAATCCTAGATATTTGAAAAATGCGAAATCTGAGCATTTGATTGGTTGATCCTTTCTTAATCTCAATGAAATCGGCCTATTCCGCAATCAAGGGTTTTGATTGGGTGCTAATATCTGCGTTGTTGTATCATTCAAATATTAGGAATTGTACTCTGAGGGCGGGTAATCCATATAAGCGGCATGAAATAAAGGGGGTCATAATATGAAAAAAAACTTTTAATTTGTGAATTTGGACTTCGATTTTTTGATATTTAATCTCTTCAACCTTGCGGGAGCTCCCGAAAGTCCCCCCTCGCGAAATAAAAATCTTTGGAAATTTCACCTAGGGCTAATTAGGCCGAGAAAGTAACACTGGTAATGATCCTGCGGTTTTATTCTCACCAGTCGGCGCTTTGTAAATATGTTCAAATTTAAGTGAAATAACTCGTACAGGAAAACTGCTGAATATTATGCTTTAAACGGGTGATCCTCGCTAAATGAGGCCCAAGAAGAAAAATTATGCCTATGCCTGGAGTTCTTGCAAACATAGGCATGGTCAGAAAGGCACTTTTTGATGGTTTCAAAAATATTTTGTATGAAATCAGTTGAAATTTGTCAATTTTCGGTAAATCAAAACACAATTTTTAACATCTATGTGCCAACAAGGGTTGAAAAATATTCTCTCGAAATCGTTTAAATTTGAAGTCTTATTTGATAAATTTACGTAAGCTATGAAAGTTTTTAGGTTTATAAATTATGATAATCAGTCAGTTAAATTTATTTATTATATTAACTTTCCATTTTTATCTTAAGATGTGGCCATGTCATAACATGTCAAAAATGAAGTGTAATTCAACATTTTACAGTTTTTCTGTCACCCACAACGACATACACTTTAAATTAAAAAAACTTCATGCTCAATTTTTTAACTTACAAATCACCTCAATTAAATATCAAATTTATCAGGTTCATTTTATAAGTTTTTGAATTTTTTATCAGAAAGATCATTACAGACCGTTTTGAAAAAATTTTAGGTTCAATTTTGGTCTTTTTTCTAACATTCGCATTCTAGCGATTTTCAGTTTTATCAGCGTTTTATATTTCAAAATAATTTTTTTAAAAGATTCGACGACTCAGATAATTATGAAAAACTGCTGACTTTTGAAGGAGGGATTAAATAATTAATTTTGAATCAATTTATAACTCGGAAAACATCAGAAATACAATAAACTGAATATTTATTATTTAAAATTCTCGAGACTTGGTTTCAAGATAAATTCGTTCACAAAAGATCTATTCCGAGCAAATACGTTATTTCTATCATCAAAATGCTCAACACATTTTCGTCACTTTCCTGCCAATGATTAAATAAAATAAGGAAACATGTTGAGAGGCTTTATTTGTTAAATTAACGCGTGAACCAAACGTTCTGGCATTTTGTTTCTCATGAAACTCTCGACTGGGGGCCACCCTACTGAGAATCACGGAGAGAAAATAACAGGTTCACTTTTTGGGATATAAAATACTTACAATAAAAAACTATACACATCTTATTTTTATTTTGATAAAAAAAATTGATCGCCCGAAAAAAAAATACCAAATGAGTGCACCAAATAGGTGCACCAAAATTTTTGAACCAAAAAAAACTCTTGGTTCTGACTTTTCGTCATTTTTTAGACATTTTGATCGTGAACGTGTAGCTGATTTTTTTACTCGGGATACCTATGTTTTGGGGGACTTTTTCACTGTGTTTATTCAAATTTGTCCGTGAAAAACTAGGTCAAGAGTCTAACCAACAATTATTTTCAAATTTTAACTTTTCAGTTCTCATCAATGTTTTTATGAACTGATCAAATCTGCTTTGATAGAACAAATCTTTAAAATTTGTAAACAGAAATAATTTAGCCATCTAATGACCACAAAACAGAATTAATAAAAAATTAACACCTCCACCGCAAAAGTGATGCTAGGTGGCCGTCCGCAAATACCGAATGAGTTTTAAGTGTTGTAGAGGCAAAATGTGGACGAATGAGCGAACAATATTAGTTTTTTGGTGCATCATGGTTCTAAAGCTTTATAAATCTGAATATCAGGCCCCTTTAGTAGGTTTTGGTGCTGCAAATTTAAAATTTCAAATATAATGCTCCGCCACCCGGTGGCGCTGTTCAAGGTGGTCAAAAATCTGTTTTAAACTGTTTGAAAAATTGAAAACCGGACAAAATTGACTTGAATACAGCTTGATTTTTTTATTGTGATCTCATTTTGCCCAGGCGGTTAGACAGCCAAAAGTTCCTTTAATTTGTGATAGATTTTGGCTGTCTAGCCGCCTGGTGAAAAACAAATTTAACGTTTAAAAAAACTCAGGCTGTATATATATTTTTATACGTCCTGAGTACTTTTCAGTACCCGTTGCAGAAAAGTTTTATGTTTTTTAATATATTTATTAATTGCAACTTTTTCAGCCAAAATTTTAATTTAATTCGGCTTTTGAAAACAACTCATCCGATTGAGTTTTTCGATCGGTCAAACTGAGCTCAAATATTAAGAGAAAAAAAAGATTAAGGTGAAATGGTTCGAATTAGCCTATTTTTTCCAGTTTTCACCAAAAACTGATAATTAAACAATTTCAGTAATCGCTGAAAAAAGAAATAGTCCCATTCGACCATTTTTATTTAATTTTATTCTTCACTAGGCATTTGTGCTCAGTTTGAGCTATCTTTAAACTTCGTCGGATAAGTTGTTTACAAAAGCCAAATTACATAAAAAATTTTGTTTAAAAAAAGAGGTATAATTTATACCGTATAAAAGCCCCGGCAGGTACCGTAATTGATATAAATTCCGTTGCTTTTTCTGTAGCTTTAATCTAGGTATTAAATTGTGACAATCAGTGACTTTATCAGTTAACCATTCCCTGAATTTTTATCGCCTGATAATTTGTGTACGATCCCGTGAGAAAACTTAATCCCATTTTTTATAAAATATTTTTATCGGAGTGAAATTCAACCAAATTTGATGATAAACTCAGGAAAGAATCTTTCAGATATAGATTAACAAACTCAAACTGATTATGGTTAACCCCCAGAGAAGACTTTGAAAAAATGTCAATTGTTTTATTCAAAACATAAGTATTGCTGCATTACAGATGGTAAAAGCATAGAAAAAACTTCTTGATATCCTAAAGATATTATCCTTTATCTAAGCGAAATGCCTCTCAAGAGTAAAAAGGGTGTACAAACTGTCAAAATTTCGGCTTTTGGAAACAAGTTTTTCGATAAACTATTGAAAAACTCAAATGACAGCACAAAGGAAAAAAATATACAAAAAATGATCTGCATCGGACAGTCCGATTCGGACTATTTTCTATTATTTTTTAGAAAAATATTTAAGATTTATTTTAAATTTTTGACAAACATCATTAACAAAATGGTCCGAAGCAAATTTCTTTCCAATTTTTTACTAAATATGTATGGTTACTTTTAGGGGGTCGGTGCATTTTGACAGATTTGCACTTTTTTAATTTATCTTGATGAGAAACTTTTTTCCACTTTTCGAACAAAATTTGGCACTTTTGAGCTCACTTTGTATAATCTTAACCTTAAAGGGGTCGGTGCATTTTGACAGATACGGATATGGCCTCTTGATGAAAAACTCTTTGCAGGGTTTATATCCCTTTATCACCTTTTGGTTAGAATGCGTAGCCACTACTCTTTTTAACGTGTGATTTTAACGTTGTGGCTACGCATTCTAACCAAAAGGTGATAAAGGGATATATTCTTCTCAATATACCACCAAAGTAATGTTTCATACTCAAGGCAACTTTTGTGACCACCAAATTAACAAGTTGTTGCTTTTTAAGAAAATTTTGAGTTCGAATTAAACTTTTCGAATTCAATGCTTATTTTTTCTTCAAATTTTTCTTACAGTATTTGATTCAAATTAACGAAAAAAATTCTTCAAAATGGCCAATTTTACTTCTCGCGAAGATGACCACATATTTTTATATGCTATTATGAAAAATCATATGACATTTTTTTGGGATTTTCCGTTCGAAACTATTTGGAAATATTTTGAAAATTTTCCTTATTTCTTGTTCAAAATTTCAAAATAATTTTTCTGGTATCTTTAGCTAAAAATATTTGGAAGGTTACTTTCACTGTATTCAAAATATGTCCTCGTTGTTGTTCATTGCTCTTGTTGATACTTGAAATTATAATTTTTGAATGTAAATACGGTTGGGAGAAATCCATAAAGCCCTCTTTAATCAAAAGTAGAGAAAAATATTTCACCGAGACTTGCAAAATTGGTGGAGTCAACCTGTCGACCGTTTTAAATCTATTTCATTACACTGATGAAAAAAATTATTTTATACGATGTGCTAAAATTTCGGGTTTTTTCCGATTTTTTTCAGAAATTTAAATTTTCGATTTTGACGTTAAAATCGTATAAATTTAGATAAAATAAATTTTCAACGGTGGTCGAGACCGTTTTTAGGGTTTCTAATAAATAAAAAAAAGAGCATAAATTTTACTGTAGATTTAAACACCATGGAAGCAAACGCGCGTTTTTTCAGAAGACGATTTATTAAGTAAAAATAAGCAATCTGAAGAAATTCAGATTTAATAAAGTAAGCTGAAAAGTGGCAAAGTGTGTTCAAGAAAGTTTTTATTCAAAAATTTTGAAGTGAAAAAAAGTTTCTCATCAAGACCAAATAAATTGAAAAAGTGCAAATCTGTCAAAATTTTGGAGGCTGGTACTGACTTGTCTAATGGAATCGTGAGATCAAGGATATATCTTTCATATGTATCGATGAGAAATGTTCTACCGTCATCAGTTTAGCCGTACCAAGCCTCCAAATGTAAAAAAANATCTCTTTAAAATTTTCTGAGGAATACTTGATAAAAATTTGAGCTATTTTGCAAACATATCCTCGGAGGAGATAGATTTTGAAGTCTGCAATTGTTAAAAATCGTCGGTTATTTGGCGTTCTTGAATTGTTTAGTCGCCGAATCGAAAAAAGCTCTCCTTGAAAAATTTATATACTACCGTTTCGTGATCTGTGAAAATTTGAGCTCAATTGGATATACCGTCTGGGAGGAGATAGATTTTGAAATTTTGAAAACGTCACCTTGTTACGATACTGTACCTATTGGTGTAATGGTCAAAAATAATTTGTGATGTACTTTTTCGCAAGATTAAGGATAGATCTACAAATTAGCATTTTCGGTTTTTCTCATGAACTGTTAGTTTTCAGTATATTTTACCTAGAAAATGCCAAATCAGAGTTGCATAACCCCTTAATGTGAGAAGCACTTGAGAAAATTAGTAGTGATGACCATGTAATGGTAGATATTGTTGTACGTTGATTGTCAGTAATGTAATAATTTATCATTGGATATACATTTATTTCAAGTAAACGATTATGGTGCCTTAAAATATATGAAACAATTAACATCCGAAAATCAGTTAGGAAGTTCAAAACCTCGACCGTGAAAAATTTTCACGCGAAGTTGGTATCTGACATAACCGACCGGTTAACCAAACTAAATCAAACTACTGTTCGACCTTTAAAAAAATTTCAAAAGACGACCGAATATTCGTGGAGTCGCTATTAACTCATTTGTTCGAAAAAAAAAATTTCATCATTTTGAAACTGAAATTTTGGTTAACATTTTAGATCTATTCTCATTCTGAACTATTTTATCACAATGAAAAAAAACCATTGACACACTTTTTCATAAAAGTATCGATATTCTCGTCATGCATAAATATCGATTTAGGGACCCAACTTCGAGCGCGTTCAACCGGTAAAGCGAAACGTATCTTTTTTAAGGTAACCTAGGTAGTTTTTCTACTGCCATCGCATGCCATTTGAGAAGGGAACGAGATATTCACAAACGTTTTGTTACCAAAGAATTAATAATTGACTGACATTTTTAAATAAATAATTTCAAACTCGGTTCTGAGAAAATCGAAGCTTTTCGTCGAAAAATTTTTTGCCATTTTTTTTATTTGACATCCCTAAAATTGTTTTGTAAAAAATCAAAAAAACTGTAACTTAACTCCTTCAAAATGTCATGATACAAGATGTTATGAGAAAAAATTTAACTCCTTAAAGATGTCATGAGAAAAAATGTTTATTTTCAAGTATTTTCGTTTGAACAACTTATCAAGGACGAATATTGTCAGGTCTGCAGGTCTTCTGACTTGAAAGATGATTCATCATAGATGGACAAACTGTGAAGTAAGAAATTACGAAAAACTTTCGGCCAATAGTTTTGGCACAAGAAGTTATACAAGAAGCCGAAAAATTGGCTTCGAAAAATGTTTTTTCATTTATTGAGATCAAGAATGAACTCAAGTTTATAGACTTTTGCTCTTATGTATTTTTTGAAATAGATAAGAGCAAAAGTCCATGAATTGCCAATAGACTCGATTGCATTTAACGACATTTTGACAAAAATCTGAAATCGGTAGAAAAAATTTGTTTTAAATTGCAAACTCTATGACTCATTTCAAATATTTATTCATTGTTTTTCCGTTTTCCGGCTATCTCAAAAAATTGGGTCCCCAAATAGCTCTTATGCGCCTAATAGTCACGAAAAAACTAATATGGTTGAAAAAAACTTTTTTTTGAGCTGGAAATAAAAAGTAAAAATTTTTCAAGCGTTCAAGTTTGGATGATTTTCAAAATATTTTTTTGAATTGAATAGAAGTTCATTTCACCTTGGTTTATGTGTCATAAAATTTTGAGCACGAGCTATTGTGTCCGAGGTCGTAGAAATTTCATGGAACCGAAAATTTGAGATTATACATTATACGTGAAATTTTGCGCTGATTACGATCTTTATCTCAAAATTTTGAACTTCAAGATCAATTTTAATTGGTTGAAATTTGAATCAAGGATTTTGATGTCTCATGACACTCAGTGTATTCTTGTGATTTCAAATAAATATGAATCAATATATGGTCATTATTAATTTTTGTCTTTTTTGGGCGTAATAAGTAAAAAAAAATGTGTCTGAAAGTTTAGAAAATTGTGTTTGAATACAAAAAAAATTGAAAATTTCCAATGTTTTCATTTTGTTTGCTCTCTAGCGCCAGGAGTTTTATCACATCATTATTTATTTAACATTGATTTTAAAGCTTGAAAAATTTCATATAGTCGAGCTTCAATCGCCTTGGAATTTATTCGGTTACTTTTATAAATATGTTTTCTAATTTGTAGCGTGTTTTTGACTCTAAATTATTGTTTTTTCGTGACTTTTATCCGTGTTTTATCGTCAGAGTAAGGATGTCCCATTTATGGTAATTTATGCAATCTGTGTAACATAGGACAAGACACCCTTGAAGAAAATGGCATAACTAAATTTTCATACTTTTTTGCCAATCTCAAGAAATCGTGGTAAGGTCGGTAATGGCGACTAGATAATAACTGTTTTTATTTTTCTATAACAAATTGTCATCGACAATCAAAAACACTGATATGATATCAGTGATATCTTAACCTTTGAAAAAGTAAACTATTTAGAGTTTTTAGAATATTCTAAATTTGTGTGGAGGAGCTTTGAAATGAACATTTTTCAAGCTAAATATTTTTATTTTAACCCTAGTGTGCATATAAAAAAAGTTCCGCCAAGGCACCAGAGCCACAATTGTGGCTCTACTTTGAATGTTGTTTACAGAGAGCTTAATTAAGGGAGTCGGTTTCGCTGATCTGGGCCTTTTATAAGATCATTTCACGCCACAATAGTAAAAAATGATATTCCGAGAACATTTGTTACTTACAAAACCAACCTTAGCGGTAAATTTCTAACATACAAAAATCTGATACAATCACACCTACGCACACACACAAACATTTGATAAGCGTACCAAAAAAACACTAATAAACTGTCTCCTCTGTCATTTAAGGGTATCCCGGTCCCTAATTTGACATATTCTCGATAGCGATAAAATATTAGCCGAACAGGAGCTCGAGGAATAATCAGATAAATAAGCCAGTTTTGTAGACTAGCTTCTTGTCAACTTTGACGAGAAAAATTTGCCAAAACTTTTTGTCATGCCACACTCCTTTCCAACATAAGCCGGCACAAGAGCCACCTAGCCAAAACGGAAAATCTATCTCCTCCACAGGTTTTTATTTTGAAATAAACTCAAATTTTAAACATAACCTGTTATAATTAGTATACAAAACTTTTGTTGGTAAGCTTTTGTCGATAAGTGCTATATTTATTCTCGAATACTTAAAAAACCGTCCAAAATACCGGTTTTTGGACTTTTTCATCGGAAAATCTATCTCCTCCTAGGTTAATTTCAAAATTACTCAAATTTTTGCAAAGCTAGCTCTAAACAAAACAGAACTTTCCTTGGGACGGTTTTTGTCAAATTTCGACCCAAAACAAAAAATATGAATTTTTCAAGGTCACGTGAAAAAATTTCCGAAAAAAAAATGTGCTTCGATTTTTCGAAAGTAGCTCAAAAGAAAGCTGAGGAAACACTGAAGAGAAAGTTGGCTTACGGCATGACAATTTTGAAGTCTTAGCGCGTCAACTTGACACAAACGTTATTTTTGAACATAATTTTGAGAAAAATACTTAGAAAAAAATCGAAAAAACGCAAAATTTTCGAAAAAATTTTTTGTTGTCATTTTGGGTTGTTTTATGCCTTCAAAACATAAACTTTTTTTGGTGCATTTCTATGGGCATAAGCAGAAAATGTAGGAACCGGGATACCCTTAAGATCATTTTTTGAAGCTTTTTTTGTGTCAGGCTAGACAACAACAATACTAACATTTTCTCAAGAGCATTTTTCAAATTTAGGCTTTTGACGGCCAAAAAAGCCAAAAAACGAAATCAAAAAATTAATTTAGGAAGCTCCGTAAAAACCTATCTTCTCCCACAATTTTGATCATGAAACTCCAGTTCATACTTTTTATGTAAGCTGTAAAGTTGTTTAACAATTGGCTACTATATTTTTAAGAATTTTTGATTTGGCGTGTTTTGGTGACAGTATCAATTTTTTATTTTTATTTTGAATTTTGAGAAAATTTAAGAAACCAAAAAAATTGAAAATTGACAATTTTTGGTAAAATTGTTTTTTTGGCCGTCAAAAGTCGAAATTTGAAAAAAAAACTAGTGAGAAGATGTTTGTATTGCTGTTGTCTAGCCTGAAACAAAAAAAGCTCAAGAAATGATGTAAATTGACAGAGGAGATCATGATTTTTGATAAAAAATGTTTATTTTTCCATATAGAGGCAGATTATCACATTTTTCTATTATTTTCAAGTGAATATGGTAATAAAGTACACTTGTGGACAATTTTTGATTGCTTAAATTCACTTTTAAAATAATTTAATTTTTCATTGGATACTTGAAGTGAAACATAGGCGAAAAATCCTTATAAAGCAACTCCCCGTCATACTGGAACCAAACATTCCAAAAAATTTCAATTATTTTTCAGGAACCGAATCAAAATTCTTTATAATGTGCTTGAAAGAAAAGATTCTACGATTCACAATTGTGGCTTTGTGCTCACAAGGGTTAAGCTAAATTTTTTTGAACATATCTTTTTCAAACCGAACTGGCTCTCAGTAGTCAATGGACACTTTTTATACGGTTTACATTTCGGCGTATGAAAACAACTCATCCGATTGAGATTTTAGATAGCTACTAAAAAATATCGTAAAGCAAAATTGGTCCGAATTTTGTACGATTTTTGATGAAAACTTATTATTAATTTATTGTTTTTAGAAGAAAAAGGGGAAAATAATCTGATCCAGGTCGTTTTTAACAGACTTTTTATTGATATGTGCGGTCCTTTCAAGCTTTCTTTAATTTTAAAAGATATATTTTAATATCACCAACTTATTAGAGGCGTCGTTTACAAATGCCAAAAGGACAATAGTCTCGACCAGGCGGCTGGAAGGTATGGATTTTGCGTGGGTTTTCCATCCATTTTTTTGCGACGGACCTAAGCAAAAGATATGGAAAAAGTGAGAATGGGGATAGAAACGTCGGTCGAGGATGCATCCCTTTACAAGCCTGATATTGACAGTATTTTCACTACAGAGAGGCATTTAAAACGCCGCATTTTGGTTGGATAAAAAATGTTTAATAATTAAAATTTCCAGAACGAAAATGTCCAGAAAAATTTCTTGTGTACAAAAATATGAGAAACTCTCAATAAGTTTCTTGAATTTAATTAAAACTGTCTCCTTTCTGGACATAGTGCCGCTAGCAGTGTGGTAAGCCAATGGCGCTGTTGATGAAGAACAGATTGGTCCTTTCTCATTTTAAAATCACGATCTTTACGATTCCAATTTTTTTGTGGACGAATAAAAAAGCAAATTAACAAAAACTTATTTTATGGATATATGTAGTTTTTTCAGAATGAGAGAATTTTTATCAACTTTTCACTTTTGATTATTAAAATTGCGATAAAATGCAGAAAAACTGTTATGAGTTGTTTAACAAATTGTAAAAGGAGAAACCTTTTAACTTAAGGGGGTTGGACATGTCAATTTGCATGCACAAAAAAGTGTCTTTGTTAACGAGTTATATTCTCGTTCAAAAATAATTATATCTGCACAATGATAATAAATAGCGTTTACGAAACAATATTTTTTTCTCGTTTTTACGTTTAAACATTTCCAAAAAAAGTTAAAGACCGTTAAAAAGTAGTAAGAAATACCAAGCAATTACAACAATTGACATGTCCGACCCCCAAATAATTTGTTCTCACGACTGTGAGCTTGTATCAGGTGATATCCTATACCTTGCTTTAGTAACTTAATTTTCTAGAATTGAAAATCGAAATTCTCGCATTTAAAATGTCAGATGCAAAAATAAAACTTTTAAACTTCCTTATGCAAAAAACATGAAACTTCAACTACCTTGAGCTTTCTGTAATCAAAATCGAAAGTAGAGCCTTTACAAAGGCTCTGGTGCCTTGGCGAAACTTCTTTTTCTGTGCTCAGAGGGCCGGCCCTGCAGGGGTTAAAAAATAATAGTTATCAAATTTACGATACATTTTTTTGACTCCAGGGATCACGATTTGAAAATTTATTTTTTGACATTTATGTCATCGTATGACATTTTAAATGATATCGACCGAATTTCGAGGATAAATTACTATACTTAATCATTTATTACGCACCGAAATTCAAAAAAAGGTCCCTTTAACATCAACCACTCCCTTAAAATCTCTTCCGCCAAAATATCATTATTTACTGCCTTGCTTTCCAGAAAGAATTCAATTTGAGCCGTGAATAAGGGGAAATCAGAACGATTTATTGTGAATATAATGGACATATATGTAAATTTGCTCGTTTGTTCCGGTGCATACAGAATTATTTGTTACCTTAATTTTTGTCAAAGTGGTTCTAAACTGGACGTTAATTTAGGTAATTGGCAACCGTTTCATTCAACGTTTCCGACAATTGGTGGATTTTGAGCAGTTGAATATATTTTAGTTAATAAAACTGTTTTTATACCGTATCACACATTTATGATTCAAATTTATTTATTACTGCACTTGCTGAGGCTTTTATGCTACTTTCCAGCCAACATTTTCATTTAATTCGGCTTTTGAAAAACGCCTTGAGTTCTAAGCTAACTCAAACTGACCACAAATAATTAGAGAAAAATAAATTAAAAAAAATCAGCTGGCAATAAATTAACAAAAAAGGTCCGAATCAGACTATTATTTCCAATTTTTAACAATAACTGATAATCAAACAATTTCAGTAATTTTTGACAAAAATAAAAAATGTTCCGATTCGCACCAATTTTTTTGGCGCACCAATTATCAGAACTAGATATTCGTGCACAGTTTGAGCGATTTGAAAACATAATCGGATGAGTCGTTTTCAAAAGCCGAATTAAATGAAAAAATTAGCTAAAAAGTGGCATAAAAGCCCCAAGCAGGTGCCGTATTTGATATAATTCCGACATTTTACTAATGAACAACTTCAGGTTTCATCTTTTCCTCCATTTATTTAGAAAAAAATACTATTGCCGTTTTACAGCCAACCCGAAAAAAGAAGTCTTTAAATTGATAAGCCTAGAATTTTCGCAATCAATAATACATCAATTTTTCTTCAAAGTTAATACTATTTTATATTTTAATTTACTATCAAAATAAATTATTTTCATTAATTTTCGAAATTAGAACTTTTACAGAATGTGTTCGAAATTCTTCAAATTTTTTCTGAAAATTTTGGTTACATTTTTTACATTATTAAACAGGGTTGAAAGTCAAGGAAAAGTTATCAAACTCAATTCCTTTAATAACATAAATTAACCAAGTCGCGCTCTGATTGGTTGAGCGTTTGTCACGGGATCAATGATTCACCATTCTAATTGCCTACGCTCATCCCAAATATTTATGGACAAGACACATTCTGTATTTATTTTTGATTTAATTTTTTTATATTTATTAACGAAATATATAGGAATTTTATGTCGATAACACATATCAGCCACTTCTATGGCAAACATTTTTATATAATTTGGCTTTTGGCGATTTATTTCATTAAGTTTTTAGATCGCTCAAACTGAGCAAAAATATTAAGTGAATAAAAAAATTAAAAAATGGTTCAAATCGGACCAATTTTTCTAAAATTGTTTCATTATCGTTTTTTTTAAATGGAAACAATGGTTTGTTGCCGCCTTTTTTTCAATTTATCATTCTCTAAATGATTGTGCTCAGTTTGAGCTATTTAAGAACTCAATCAGATGAGTCGTTTTCAAAAGCTGAACTATCTAAAAATCTTGGCTAAAAAGTGGTCGATATGTGCAACGAGGCCCCGTGATCGATATATATTTTGTTTTATAAACACTTATTTTAAATTAATTATTATTTATTTTTATTACCTATATTTGAATTTCACACAAAAAAAACTAGCAAACTGCATAAAATATAAAATCTTGCAGGCAGAGAATGAACTTTTTATAAGCCAAGTGATGAAAAAGCTAACGATCCGTATAACTACTTTTTCTCATACAATTCGTAGCTGATAAAAATACTCAGAAATCAATAAAAAGCTAACAATTTTTTATTAAAGAGCGTCATTGAGGATTCAAAAAAGCTTAAAACGTACCACTCCAGGAGTGGCACTCCTCTTATAATACCCGTGAATAAAAATATCCATTTTCAATTTCAGGATTTTCTCTTCTGGGTAAAGTGGCGGTCGAGAATACTTTGCTCGGTGGGATATAACTGACCAGACGCGGTGTTAAATGGTAGTTAAGAACGGGAGCGGTCCGAATAATTTTTCACTTGCAATAAGGCCGCCGATCAAATGCAAATTTAGACGAAAAATTGTTTCACAAAAAAAATGTAAAAATTCGTAACAAATGGATAATTTGGTTTATACAACGAACATTGTATTAATAATAGACCGATTGAATTAAAATAAAAATCGAATTATCGAGAATCGTGCATCGCGAAACGTGCGAAAAAGCTCTGAATAAGCTTTGATACACTTTTCGACGAAATTTCTATTTTTGTCAGCAAACTCTCTGCAAGCGAAACACTTTTCTTTTGGGTGTATATAATATACACTATATTCTTAACTCAATATACATTGAAAGTAATGTTTAATGATATAACCGAAATTTCGACTTTGAAATTCACAAAGTTCTAAACTCACAACAAAAAACATTTTGAGTTTTTCATCGAATTCTAAAGTTCGCGAAATTATTTTTTCGTTTATTTTTATAAAATATTTTTGTGATTATAGTAGGATGTCACAACTGGAAGCTAAAACAGAAATAAAAGAGTTATAAAAAAATCAAGGAAGCAATTCATAATAATTGCTCATTTTCGACTTTTTTCTCTGTCAAATCGGAACGTGACACCCTAAATTATAGATCAAAATTTTGAGTTTCATTTTTTTTTAAATAATTTTTGAATTCACCTGCTCAGAGAATGCGCACTTTGATTTGTGGTAAAGATACCCACATCTTTATTAACTCGTAGACTCGATTTCCGGCAAGTAGTGACCATTCACCATTAAATCGCATTTTACGATCCTTAAACATTAATGACAAGATCAGTTATAAAGTTATCGATTAACTTGAAGACAAAATGACGTTTGTGCGTTTTTTTTGGAAAATTTTTACTGTATTACAGTACTTATTTTTTGCAAAAATTTTTTAAATCACAAAATTAAACTTTTCGTCGTGATCCGAAAAAAATTCTAAGACATTTTTTCCATAACATCATTGCCCGAAAATGATCAAGTGACCGTATATTTAAGGAATAAGGTTGGTAAAAGTAGTACTGTTTTTTTNGCTGCACTACGCGCGAGCACGTAGGGCGTCTCAATTTTGTCTAGATATTTTTTCCAAAGTCTTTACCTTCTGGGAAACTGCTCATTTAAACCGACGAAGCCATACTGTGATGCTAATTAGATGTATCATAGAAACTTCGTTACGATTCCTTTAAAGGGGTCTTTCGCATGATATGTCGTACTATACTTGAAAAAAATAATCTATAGTACCCTAATACAGTAATTTGAAAAAGTACTCAATTCCACGTCAATCAACAAAATTCCAGGGGTCAACTTCAAACGTTTCGCTTAAAGACCTTTTCTTCATTTACATAAGCCTCTGAATAAAATCACGTGACGAAATAATCCAAAAATAAAAGTTGTAAAAATATGTCATAAATAAATCCCTAATTCTTTGAAAAATAAGATCAGGTGACGTGTTTGGAAACAAATATTATTCAGTTCAAAACAACTTAAATTTAGGTGTTTATCTCGGCCAAAAATATTTTCGGCGTAATTTGATCACTATTTGTTTACTTCACAAAACCGCATTTCCTAATTTGAAGGTCCCCGTGGATCGCTTTTGGACTTTGGACGTGTGAATCGGAAGCAAACATCTTCAAAACTTCTAAAGAACCACTTACTTCTTTCAAAAATGATTGAAGCTTTTTGGAAAAAAAAACAGTACTACTTTTACCAACCTCTTATTCCTTAAATATCGGGTCCGTGATCATTTTCGGGCTATCATGTATGGAAAAAAATGTCGGTGTAGAATTTTTTTTTCGAATCACGATGAAAGTTAATTGTGTGATTTAAAAAATTTTGCAAAAAATAATACTGTAATACAGTTAAAAAATTTTCCAAAAAAACGCACAAACGTCATTTTTTGATTTCTTTCAAGTTAAGCGAAACTTTAATGATCTGTCATTAATGTTTAAGGATCGTTAAAATGCGATTTAATGGTGGAATGATTTGATGAGCACATTTTTTACAAAGAACATGACCACATTGTTTGAAACACGCCATTGGATAAGAATCGTTATTGTACTGAATTAATAAATAACTCACTGATAAAATTATATTACATGTATACAACAGGGTCCGGCGGATAGGTGAAGGCGGTAAGGTGAAACTCACGCAAAAATCCACGCTAAAACCTAGGCAAAAACCTACGCAAATGTTGGCGAAGCATGTTTCACCTATCCGCCGGACCCTGCTGTATCTAAGATTATACTTACGTGTCCCGTATGACTTTGATGTGATTGGTCAATGCGCATTGACTCTTGTGTATTGACCAATTACATCACGCGATTCTTCAGATCTCTGACGTCAAAGTTCAACGTGGCAAGTCTAATCTTAGATATTCAAAAAAAATCTAATCACGTAGATTTTTGTCACTTTAAAATAATGATCTCGAAAACTTACACATTCTAAACAAATTGGGCACTATAAGCGTTTATTAGGCTGTTCGGTGGAATTTTCTAGCATCCTTAATTCAGTTTCGTATTTAATTTTTTGTGCCTGTAATTTTTTCTGAGTTATTTTTCAGAGCTATTTTATAACTTTTTAGCACGTTTTCTAAAAAATTTATTCTTATGTTCAATTGTCTGACAAAATCAACGTTCTTTTGCAATTCTTCTTGATGAAACATTTTCATGGAAATAATTTCGTCTTTCAAATACCTTGTTTCATCTAAATGGAGAGCGTAATTTTGATTATTTGCTTGCTGAAGCTCATTTTCTTGGTCAAAAATTTTAAGCTGGAGAATTTCGGTCTTTTCTTTTTCATGTTCGAGAGAATTTGTCATATTTTTATGGAGAATTTTATTGCCTTCTTGCACCTTTTGCAGTGAATTTATCAAACGTTTTTGGTCTGAAACTTTGGTTTGTAAAATTTTTATATTCGGTTCTTCTTTTTTAAGGTTATTGATCTCATTTGTTTGGTCTAAAATTTTAATTTTTAGATTTTTCATATTCAGATGCTCTTCGTAATTTTCGGTATCATAACTTCCACAACATTCACATGGTATTTCAAATTGCTCTTCAAAGTTGTTCTGACTAGGGGTCTGCACAATTGAATAAGTGGATTGTATCGGTTAATTGAATCGAAAAAAACAATCAAATAATTATTTTTGAGTCTTCCGATCCGATGTTTTTTTCTGAGTTTGAGACTGTCCGAGGTTTTATAATTATGTGAACAAGGGAATTTTGGAAAACTTGAACGGAGCAAATAGATCAATTTAGAGAACTTTTATTATAGAATTTTGAAATCTCGTACAGTCTACTGCATTTTCCGATTCGATCCAATTTGATGAAAGTCGACGGATCCGATAATTTTTTTTCGAATAGTACTTTATTTAAAAAGCGTCTGAACATCAGAATGTTAAGAACTGTTACAAAACTGTGTTCGAACTAAGGCTCATTTTATTCTGACAAAGAAGAGCAATCAAATAATATAACCCTAATTATTGTTCGCATTGTTGCTCATCATTAGTTATCTTGAGTAACTGGTATAAAATTTATATAATAATTAGTTTAGTGTTTGAATTGAGAACAGTCACAGTTTCAAGAAGTCAAAAAACTCAACTTCAAATATAAACCCGCGAATATACGAGACAACTGTACTCGGTTTTTACTTTTCGCTCGAAAATAACTTTGAGGGCGTTTTTGTGTGAGAGCAAAATAGTGTTTATTGCGGCGGTTTGAATAAATAGCACGAAGAGAACTGAAGACTCAACAACATTAATTTGTATTATTGTAGGGTTGTTTCGAGAATTATATTTATATATCAAAATGGTTTTTTCAATCTTTCCGTTTATTTCCATTATCAAAGTGAGAGAAAAAATTAAAATACAGATTCATCGAAAATATTTTGTTCGAAAGCAAGAAAATATTTCCGATGAATCTGTATTTCAATTTGTTCTCTCACTCTTGATAATGGAATGAACCGAAACGTTGAAAAAAAACAATTTTTGAATTGAAAACTTATATATTAATTTGTTTAGGCCCCTATCCAATAGTATACGTTCCGGAGCAGATTCAAGTATATCGTAATGGAAGAAAAGTCTTATTTTTTACTGAAGTAAATCACTGTTTTGTCCTCGCACAAAAACGCCCTCAAATTTATTTTCAAGCGAATAGTAAAAATCGGGTGACGCTCTATCAGTAAGCTTCCAATCCGATTCAAGCACTTTTTCAACTGCAGACCCCTGGTCCTGAACATATCCATACAAATTTGAATTATATTTAAATTCATTTATTTCGCGAATAAGATCGTTTCTTTTTCTGCAATTATCATGTCTCTCATTATTTAGATCGTTACATACTTCTGCGTACATTTTACATTTTAGTGAAAATGACTTTTTTAGTTCTTTAACTTCATTAGTTTTGCCGGAACATAAATTTTTATAAAAGTTAACTGATTTTTGAAGCTGATCATTTTTTGCCAGATAAAATTGTTCGTTATATCTTGGAAGCGTTTCTGCAGGTAACTTTCTTTCAACACAACTTTTCTTGACACATGGAAATTCTGTTTCAACTGGAGATCCGAGAAATTTTTGATATAGGCTTTTCAAAACCCGAATAATAACCTCGAATAACATTAACAAAAATGGTTCTAACATTTCAGAATCGTAAATTAGGATATTTCTGTTAGAATTTGATCGAGAAAAAATATTTTCAGTATATCTCTTTTATAGCTTCAAATGGTTCATAATTTGTTCTCATGTCTTACTATTGCTAGTTTTAAAGCTAATAATGAATGATCACAAGGTCAAAATTAAATAACACTGTATGCTAAAAAATAAATCATTCATTATTGAGCATAATATTTTAATAGGCTTGATATTTGTGTTTTATTTTATTAACAATTTGTGAACTGTGGAGCCCTCACCTTCTACATTAAAAGCCGAGTTTAAAAGCTTTTGAGTTTTATGATTTCGAAAGAGAAGATGTATTTCAATGATTCACAAATAGTCATTTTCGGAATGTAACAAGCCCCAAAGTTTCAGGCATTGAATAAGAAGTACTTTTCGAATTTCGGCCAGATTGGCTGTAAATCGACAAAAAAAGTGCGCGAAATCGACAATTTTGAAAATAAGAATTAAAAAATAAAAATGCCACCAAAAGATTCCTTGGATACGATTTACTGGAAACGATATCAGCAACTATGATCTCATTTTTGACACAGCAGATTCCAGAAAAAAAATGAGTTTTCAATAAATATAACGTTATGATCTCTTGCACCTCAGACCACATTTTCTAATATCCTTTCCAGCAAATCGTATCCAAGGAATCTTTTGATGGCATTTTTATTTTCTAATTCTCACTTTTATTTTCAAAATTGTCGATTTCGCGCACTTTTTGTCGATTCACAGCCCATCAGACCGAAATTCGAAAAATACTTTCGATTCAATGTTCATCAACTCTCGGGCTTGTTGTATTCCGAAAATGACGTTTCTGTCATTCACACAGAAAAATCATTACACCAAAACGTCGAAAAAACATTATTTTTCGGCACATTCAACCAGATTGGTGTCCCCTGAGGCAAATATCGAAAAAAAGCTCCAATTCACTTAAATTAAAACAATTACCTTTATTCTCATCAAATCTCAAAACTTGGCAGTGAATTTTGACATTTCAAAGGCTTCGTACTGCTAGACGGATGAAGACTGGAAATTTCTGAAATAAACAAAAGTAGTATCTATCCTTGATCTCGAGATTCCATTTGACACTTTAGTACCACTCACGCTAACCACTTGGTTAACCACGGTTTAACACGAGTCCCTCAGCTTTTTTCAATGAAACAAGGATCCTAGGGTTTCTTTTGGGTATGATTTGCTGGAAACAATATTATTAACTATTGTCCTATTTTGAACACAAACGGTGCTGGAAATCAAAACAAAATTACGATGAAAAACTTAACAGTTGCTCGAGAGGCCTAAATATCGGTTTCAGCAAATCATATCCAAGGAATCTTTTGATCGCATTTATATTTCTTAACTATCACTTTTATGTTCAAAATTGTCATTTTCGCGCACTTCTTTGTCGATTCACAGCCAATCAGGCCAAAATTTGAAAAGCTACAACCAACATAATATGTGAAACACATTCAGGTTCGTATATTCTCAAAATGACATTTATGGCTTTTCTTTAGAAAAAGCCTTTCATCAAAACGTCGGAAAACACCGTTTTTGGGACATTCGACCCGATTGCGGGCCCCTGAGACAAAAATCGAAAAAAATAACCAAGGCAATAAAATTCAGACATTTAACGGTATTTTCACAGAATCTTAATTTCTTCCGATGAAAAAACTAAGATCCTTGTTTAATTGAAAAAATCTGAGGGACTCATGTTTAACCGCGGTTAACCAAGTGGTTGATGTTATTGATGATAAAGTGCCAAATGAAATCGCGAGATCAAGGATAGATCTTCCATATGTATTTATGAGAAATGTTCCGCTGCCATCAGTTTAGCCGTACCAAGCCTCCAAAATGTCAAAATTCACGTACACCACCCCCTTAAGAATAGAAAACAAAATAAAATTTTCGCTTATTTCTTATTGGTTAAAGTTAGATTTTTTAATTTGACTTTGTTAATATTGCATTTGTAATTTTTCTTCAGATTTTCATCAAAACGTGCGTGAAAATTTCCATTCGGATTTTTTCAGGATTTTTTGATTTTGCCATAACGAAGGTGATTCAAAAGTCAGAACTGACCCAAAAGTTGAGAGACGATTTGAAATAAAAAAAAATTATATTTTCAATTTGTGAACTATGTTCGCCTACGCATTATTTAAAGCAGAATTTAAAAAAATTAACAATTTTTCAACAAAAATGACACTTTTTCAAAAGTAAGTTTTTTCTCTATCGGTTTCTTCTATTAAATGATTATTTTTGTACTTATTTATGAAAATGCGTTTCTCTTCCTAATTGGCCCTTGAGTAAAAGTGATAAACCACAGACTGTGTCATGTCATCTGTTTCCCTGTGAATCCCAAAAATGGACCTAAAACCATTTTTGAGGAAAAAAATTTTCACAAAAAGTTAAGAATAGAGAAAGAAAATGGAGGATACATTTGGTGATGCGATTCTTCATTTTATGCCTTCGATGAGGGTTCCAACAAGATCAGATTTTGTACATTCAGGTAAGATTATTTTATTTAGGATTTGAAGTGTAACAAATATAAAATATAGGAAAATGTATTTAAAAACGGCCTTTCGAAATGAAAATTATAAACAAAATAATATTTTCAAAATTATCTGAAAAAGTTAATTTTATAAAATTGATTTTCATATTAACTTTGTCAAAATCAAAATGTATTTATTTTATCAGAAATTTGAAAATCAGCAGCATTATTAAGCGGGATAATTTTGTTTGTTCATCATTTTTTCTCGGTTAAAGTAGAAATTGGTGTCTTCATCAAGCATAAAATACTACGAATAATCGTACTCACAAAAGTTTTGAAAAAAATATAGTCAAGTCGAAAAAATATGCATCATATGACGGGCTTTAATTTTTTTATGCGATTATGTGATCAACTACATTTCCGTCTTGACCGTTTGAAAATATGGTTTTCATCAAGAAAACAACAAAATCGAACTGATTGAGGTTACTCAGCACTTCCGGTCAGACCGGAAGAAACTCATAAAAATATAATATTTGCGAAATTATCAATACTTTGGATTTTAGAAAAATTAGAAAATTTTCCCACTTAATTTCGATTTTCTCTATTTTATAACAAGTTAACATAATAATTGTAATCGTGTCAAAGTTGAACAGACTTGATTTATCTGATGACCTTAAACTTATAAAGCTAAGTTTTTGCTTTCAAACAAATTGTTTGTATTATACAATTGTTCAGTTATATTATAACTTATATAAAATAAATTCGAAATTTTTCTGAAATGAGAAATTGTTTTGCTCTCTAGCGCACGAATGGATTATCATTTGATCATAGTTTATTACAAGTGAGCCCAATATTGCCGAAATCGCCGAAATTTTTCGGCAAAAAACTCACGCAATTTGGCAGAAAACTTCCTGCGATAAAGGCCCCCATAGCAAAGGGGGCCCGATAATGCCGAATGTGTCAATATCGCCGAAAGTACAGGCCCCCTGTATACAATTTCCAGAGAAATTATTCGATGAATTTTTTTATGCCACTAAAAATTGATACGTTAAAATTGAAAACGTTGTCAGGTGCGATTAGGTCGAGCGACTGATTTGCGCCATAAGCGAGAAATCCGACTAAAAATATCGGGCAATGAAGTGTACTTGGTTAACACACTCGAATCATGATGAGAGCCCCGGGTTCGAGCCCCGGCTTGTCTATTTCTCCTTTTCAATTATTACGGCCTTTAACAACGTCAGGTCAAAAATAATTTTCAACGCGTGATCCTGCAATAAAGAAATGAAATAAAAAATACCTGAAAATAGATTGGTAATTTAAATAAACAGCAAATTTGATTTGAAGTGGTTCATTTTTTATGCATTTTGAGCTAAAAATTCACAAATAATCAAATACATTGGGTGTACCCTTATCCGTACGATTTTTGGTCGAAATGAAAACGCTTATAAGCCCAAACGCCTATGTAGACGTGAACCCTTATCCGATTTTTGACCGAGCTGAGGTGTACGGATAAGAGTACACTCAGTGTACACCATTTTTTTTTTCTATTAAATTATTTTAGCGAAATTTATTGTTATCAAATTGAGACGAAAATAAAATATCATTTCAGAATTTATTTTGTTCGCGATCAACGTGATTCACCGATTGGTCCAACATTTCATAAATAAAACTTTATCGAAAATTTCTTCCAGAAAATATGAAAGACCATTCTCCAGATTTTTTTTATTAGTTTCATGTAGAAATAGACAGTTATGAACTCTCCAAAAATACATTTTAGCCTACAATAATTGTACCACGCCCTTAAGGGAGTTTGTCCTTTAGGGAATTGTAGTACAATTCCCTAAAGGACAAACTCCCTTAAGGGCGTGGTCAGTTTAAGAATTTTTGGTAATTTTTGACGATAACGTGACGATAACGAACAAACTAGTGTAGATAGCGATTTTAAGTTTCGACCAATGTTTTCTAAATTACTGAATTACTAATTAAATATTATTAAATCTTATCATTGTCTTCCACAGTTCCCATAAAGACTCGCCCTGGCCACCCCCTTAAGGAGGTATGAGTGTATACAATTCAATTTGTCATAATCATATTTTCTTGTGTCTCGAGCCACTTACAAATCTTATAATTGCGTCATTAGAAACAAAATTAGGGCTTCAGAAAAAAAGGGGTGCTGTGCTTAATCTAACTGCGGTGTTCTAAGCTGTTACGTTGCGTACCTTATTATGCAATTTGAGCAAATGGTAGTCAGTTTGTACTCATGTTTGGGCAAAACAAAAAAATTATCGGGTGGAATCAGTCAAAACTTTTTTTATTTATTAATAATTCTGTAAGAACTTTTTGATCAGAACGGATACCGTTTTCGCAACGGAACTCCATCTCAAAAACGTTGACTATCTTTATAGCGCGTGTTCGAATCCCACTAATGTTGTCTTACTGATTGTTTTCAGCATGATTATAGGCAATGATGATTGATATTGAGACCGCTAAATTTGATCGATGTGTAATCACTCAAGCAATCACTTAGACAAGAGTATGGGCGATAAAAAAAATATTTTATTTATAATTTCTTCAGTTTTCTTGTTTAACTATCTTTGGTAGAATTTCATGGGCAACAATTTGTACCCAATGGAATTTCTTGCGCGCAATGCTCAAATTGTCGATTACAATTTTGACCAGTTTTTCAACCGGTAAAAATCGCGGTAAATTGTAAATCCCGGTTAATTGTTTTTCAACTTTTTCGTTCAAGAATTTGGTTTTAGATTTTTGCGTTTATAGGTGAATAGCGTCTTTTAAATTAAAATGTTTAAAAATGAAAACATTTCTCTGCCAACACAATTTTTTTAGAATTTATAGATTTCAATCTTTGACGTCTTTTAAACCTACGTATCTTAAATCTTAAAAACCTGAAATTGCTCACGCGAAACGTTGTTTAAATAATTATAAAAAATATTACAAGCTATACTTTCAAAATTTGAGCGCTAGCGAAACATTTTGAAAGTATATTGTGTTATATATTCAGTTTGGACGACGAATTATTTTTCAGTCGCGAATATTTAAACTATATATTTGACTTATGTGTTTTGTTATTTATTCAACCAATCACGAGCCAGACAAATTATAGACATACTTTGACCGCGATGAACAATGTCTATTTTTTCTCTTGATAAGAATTAAAATAAAATAATGTGAAATGATGGCTGGACTGCTAGATTAATTAACTTATTAGTCTTTGATCTCTAAAAGTTCCCACAATCCAGAAAATGATTACAAAAAATAATTATTTAAAAATTGCACCGCGTTGATCCCTGTCTATTTTTTTGTCTCTTTATCAAACTTTCCTTTAAAAAGTTTAAATTATAATAAATAAAATATGGTTGGGCTGGTGGTTTGATTAAACTTTTTTAGTCTTCAGATCTATTGAGTTCTATTTTGACTGTACTTCGTTATATAATGCACTCAATAGTGATAAAATTCAACAAGAATAAACTTGTTTGATCGTTTGTGTTAGGGAACCAATCAGCTGTCGCAGGCAACTTAAAGGCGGGAATACAGAAGCTCAAATTTAAATTTGCCACATAAACCTTTTTTATGAAATTTGTTAATTCTTAATAAATTATGACTTACAAAAAACAAATTATGAGTAGACTAAAAAAAGAGCTATTTGGCGCGTAATTGCCAGAGATGGACTGAGACTGAACAAATAGTCCCGGAATTAAATTTTGTCATTTTCTTTTTCACAAACCACAAAAAGCCAAAGATGTTTCCGTACAAATCACCGTTTACAGGTTTTATGACTTATGGTTAAGTAAAGAGAAATTAAATACGATTATTGGCCAAGAATTAGCAACGTAAATAAACATTAAGCAAGATGCACTGAAAATCAGCAAAGATTTCAAAACATTTTTTTCAATTATTTTTTGCGTGTTAATCAAAATATTTAATAGATTGCAGTTCTCAAAATTTTGAACGTTTCTATGTTTTTTTAATAAACATACATTTACACGTTTGATTTATTTTGTATCCAGAAATTTATTTTTATAATCAAAATATGACTTTTTCCAATTCTTAATTTTTTGTTTCGATTTTTTTTATTTTCATCGATCGAATACTTTTGTCTTACGTTAACTGAACAGCCCATCATCGCCGTTTTGTAATAGATCGATCGAAAATCTTCAATTATCGCAAGATATATTAAATTTTTGACAATTTAAGTAATTCAATTTTTATTTTCAATAGAAAATATGTAGAACTATATTCATGAAAAATAATTCGTTGGAAATCAAGAAAAGACGCCAACTTAATATTATTTTTGGAATTATAAATGTTTGCATTGGGCGCTGCCTTTATACACATAGGTCTTTTCTCCAACCGAAATGGATTTTGAAAATGAGGGTTATCTTTATAGCGCGTGTTCGAATCTCACTAATGTTGTCTAAGTGATTTTGTTAGTGATTGCCGTAGTTATTACGCACCCTTGCCCATTATCATTCCCAAGACAACATCAGGGGAATTCGAACACGCGCTCTAAAGATAACCCTCATGTTCATATTTCACTAATTCCGGTTGGACAAAAGACACAAAAAGTCTATAACCCTTGCATAATATTCGTACAATTCCAACATTTTCTTTGATTTACCTGGTTTTCGACGATAATTCTATTCAAAAAATTTCATATTTTATTTCAGATGAATCAATTTTAGGGTTTGAAACGCCATATTCAAAAGATGGATTATTTATCGATTTGGTCTCTTTGCAGTCTATTGGAATGTCACACTTAGAACTTTTTACTTCTTTGACTGATGGAAAGGGCATATTTCTAAGGCAAAGTTAGCAAATTTTTTAAATGCTTATTTAACAACATTTTATGTCAGAATTATCAAACGAAAATAAACGCGAAATTTAATTAGCAGGAATCGCAGCCGCAGCATTATCAAGCGCACTTTCGATGATCAAGAAGCAGCTTGGTTAAATACTTTCAACTAAAACAATTTTCTTGACGGAAATTGTTCTGATTAAAAATTCTTTACTTCATAAAGGGGAGTCGTCGCAAAATGAGGCTCTAAAAACAAATTTTCTCGATTGTATTTAAAATATCTAATGTTTTTTATAAAAATATAGACGATTGCGACTATAAGGGGGGGCACAGAAATAACTTGCCCACGTTTTGTCCGGTTAATTTAAGTCATAAAGCAATGTTGTTCCTTTAAAATCAGGGAAGAGATACATTTGGAAAACATAATTCCGTCACTTTTGTAAGCACGTTTCTGATTGGACGAGCCATCCGTCACGTTTGATTTTTTTAGGATGCGACATTTTTGTTTAAGCATATATATCAGAGAGATTATATTCGGTCCAACGATTTGTTATGCGACAATTGGCCATTGCATTTTTCTTTAAAATGATATTCTTTTGCGCCTACGCAATAAAGTGGCCTAAAATGTATACTTTCTTAATTAATTTTCTTAAAACACAATACCTTAAAGAAATCATATTTTTTGTAACTTTTGGTATCGGTATAAAATCGGTCCTGACTGCGATCCAAAATCCCGCGAAAATTATTCAATTGTTATCTTGCCCGAAAAGTTAGAAGTATCGCTCATCGAAATTGATAATAATATCGAAGCAGTACCCAGTCTATGGTGGGCAATGCGAATAACTATTTTTCTTCGGAAAAATTTAATTTCAGTTTTTTAGCTTTATGGATTACCCGCCCTCAGAGTACAAATCCTAAATATTTGAATGATAACAACAACGCAAGATATTAGCACCCAATCAAAACCCTTGATTGCGGAATAGGTCAATTTCATTGGTCAGATTAAGAAGGATCAACCAATCAAATGCTCAGATTTCACATTTTTCAAATATTTAAGATTTGTACTCTGAGGGCGGGTGATCCATATTTCCATTAGTAAACGCAAATGAAGCGCTTGACCTAGAAGATAATGTCAATTTGATAAATCAATTCGCAAAATAACTATATAATATTCCATAGGGGGAGCCCCAATACCGCCGAAATTTTTGTGTAAAAATAAATTCAGCGACATTGGGCACTTTCGGCAATTTTGGCACTTTCAAACATTTTGGCACTTTCGGCAATATAATGACAAAAATAATTTTTGCCGTTCAAACATGAAAAACGCATTTTATTCGAAATGACGTCATAATTTGAAGATTTTTTCCATTCACTGAGGAATTCACAATAAGATCAAATGAAGTGAGATAAAGAAATGCGTAGAATTACATTATAATAACTCAACCAAACGCGATCAAATACAAATTCGAAATGGTAAATTTTAGAAATTCAGTCTTAAAATATGACGTCATTCATGGCGCACCCAGACTAATTAATGATAAAACCTCAAACGCCTGCGCAATTTCTTCTTTTAAGCATAGTCATTTGAAAATATGCCATAACACTAAAACGCATTTCCCACCCTAACTTAGTCTCATGACAATGGTGATTGATTCGATGGTTTCAGCCATGCCAGCTCTAAACAGACTAGAAACCAAACGAATAGCCATCGCAAAAACTTGTGGAGAAGAAAGGAATGATTTTGATTGAAAATTGATTATCAACCCGTCGGCATTTTTGGCACACCATTTGATCGGATTTGATTATTAAAATCTATCTGATTCGATCGAATTTTTTCGGACAGTCTTCCGATCCAATCTTCATC
>SCLH01002240.1:156423-203668 GCA_004367855.1 Oikopleura vanhoeffeni | reverse complement strand
AGATAGTATCCCCCTTAAGAAAATGCTATTTTTGAAGAACAGATAAACCTATTGGCAGAAGTCAGTCGAATGAACAGATCCTGATTGGTTTAAACTCAACCAATCAAAATGGAGTGAAAATAAAGAATCTAAAATCCCTTTTTTTGTAATAAGCGATAAATTTCCAAGAAAAATAGACAATAAACATTTTTCGATCTTTCAAAATTCGCACCTTCAAGGCTGTAATACAGCCACTGTTATCTTTTTTCTCTAATCAAATGTCGGATTATTGATTAAAATTGTTCCGATTAAATATTAATAGCCATAGAATGTGGAAAATTTGGAGTGTACATTTCTAAAAATAATTGCTCGTTGTTTGACCTGGCTTGTGACGGTTTGTCTTGGATAGGTTTGGCCTGAATTAATGGAGCTTTCAGTGGCTTTATGATTGGCTTGATAAGAGTATGCGATTTCGTCTTCCATTTGGAAACCATTTCTGTGACAAAATCTGTGGTTGGATTTTGGCGTCTTTTTCCATTTGCTTTCGGATTCTTCTCCTCACGATGAAGATCTCGATTTCAGAACGAACTACGATTTGTTTTCCAAAAGGACATTTTCGGTCGAACTTTAAATTTTTGATAAAAAAAATTATTAAATATTTTTATTAATCGAAAACTTCAATAAATCTGCAATTCAGGGAAACCTATTTTTTGCCTTCATTTAGTTTTTTTGATTTGCTGATAAAAAATTCTCATTTTTGATTAAAAGTTTTTTCAAAAAAGTTGGATTTTCACAATCGTTAATTTTGAAATAAATTACGCGCATGTTGTCATAATATATTATACTTTACTTAAAATTAAGTTTTCATGCAACAATAAGGTGCTTTCAGAAACTGATCCTTTAAAATTATTTTCAAATTTCATACATTTATGTATAGGTCCAACAATTTCAAAAATTATCGAGTCTTTTTGTTTTTTCACGCGAAATGTTAAAAATTTATCAATTTCCTTCAGTTGCGTCATTTTCGTCTTCATCGGTTGGAGAATCCAGTTATTAAAAGCCCAATCTGCACTTCTTTCATATCCCCCCTACAAATCCTGAGGGCTTTTTTAGCCAGAGCATGTCCAATTCCACAAAATTCGAGTTCTTTAATAGATTTTCATCCGGTACAAATTCTTCAAATTCCTTCTACGATACTCGAATTCTTCATCTGTACATTCGCGCCGAATTCGACCAAAAGTGTAATTTGTAAATTCAATTGGTTCATTAATTCCGGTATCATTTTCATCATAATCGGGAATAATAAAAGCTGCTAAACGTGTCAAAAAGTGATCGTAAAGTATTCAAATTCTAGAGCACTTTGAGCCTGATCACTTTAAGTCTGAGCTTGGAAAAATTCAATGTTTTTCACTGGAGTTGAGAGATTTTGGGCAATCAGAAGCGCTTTGTGGAAGTTGTTGAAAAAATTTCAAATCTTTGACCCAAATGAAAAACAATTTTATTTTTTCACTTTAGTGTCAATAAATTCAAATAAATCTTAATTTTTCTCCACAGTACAAAGAAAGTTTAAAATTTCGCCAATCCAAAAATTCGGGGCACTGAAAGCCCGCGCATGAAGTGCCCTGAATAAGCCGATCTTATTAGAGTTTTTAATAAACATGTTCATTCCGTAAATGTTGAAAAATCATAAATTGGAGGGTTACTCTAGATTCTCTGTAGCGCCATTTGAAAGAATTAAATTGAAACTTTTTAGCCCGTTTTCCTTCGTGGAATGCGTAGGCTCTTCGAGATTTGTTTTACTTTCTTCACATTCTAGATCATAGTTACAAATGCACCACTCTGCAGCAGCTTCAAACATCCATTTTGTTCGATCAAGAGCTTTTCGGGCAAGGGCTTGAGAAAATCCCATTTCACATAGCATTTTCACCTGGCCACTAAATTAAGTATTAAAAACACTTTAGAAAATTTTATTAATTTGAAAAAAAGTTAATTTGATCTTTTTCACCGCCAAATGAGCGCATTTGATTTTTGTTTTATTGTCCTATCGTTTTTTTATGACGACTGCTCATTGACTAGGAATTTTTAAATCATGAAATGTTTAAAAAACAAAGATTTTATTCACGGGTTTTGAACTCGAGCCCAAGTTAGGCTTGCAAACGCTCATTCGGAAAGTTTCCAGGAAAAACTTTTTTTTTTTTTTTAAAGTGAATATCTATTACAGGGCTTCCTGGTCGTTTTAAACTAGATTTTTGGCCAAATTTTTTCATTAAATTCGGCTTTTAAAACAACTTATCTGATTACATTCTTAGATAGTTCAAACTAATATTTTAATAATTTCCGTTTTCCCAGAATCAAAATAAAAATAAATTGGTCCGATAGATTTATTTTATCATTAATGATGTATTTGTCCTCAGTTTTGACGATCCAAGCATTCAAAAACCAAATATATGAAAAATTGGCCAGAAATCAAGTAAAAACCGACCAGAAGCCCCGTAATTGATTTACTTAACATTCAAAAATGATACCATCAATCATTTTCCCTCAATTAAACGGTTAGACTTTATTATTTTCACCTCATAGGAATAGCGTCGACATCTGTGGTTCCATATTCTGAGTGATTGATTCTGCATCTGATCGTAGCCAAGTTAAATCCAACATATCCTCTACTGCCATTGGCTCGGTGTATTCTTCGATCAACCATCTGCATTTCGAAATGTTCGTCTTGGTGCTATCAGAAGTTTTTGGGGAAATACTTGAAATCGACGTTTTTGGGAACCTGGAGAATTTTCTTGAAGTTTTGGTGAGAAAAAATTTTCAAGAGTTTGGTCAGACCAGTCTTTATTTATGGATTGATAAGGATCATATAATAATATGACTCATATTAACATTAACTTCGTGGTGACCTAACAATGCGGTCTCATCAGGCATCACATATTACGTCACTTGCCGTTCATTTGCAAATCTCGCATTTTGACAATTTTCAAAAAAATTTCAAAAAAAAATTTCAAAAAATTTTGAAAATTTTTTGAAAAAATTTGGAAATATTTTGTAAAATTTCAATTGTTTTCTGTACGCAATCATGAAACGGCGTCCATATTACTTTCGCAGCCCTCTATTTGTGCTTTCAAGGAAGCCTAGTCATCAAAGAAAATTTCCCCTTATAATGTGGTCACAATGTTTCAGATGACGCCTCATCAAATTCGAGGTATGAGACGACTTAATTAATCAAGTATTATTGATCAAAACTGGAAAATAAAAGACTTTTTTCTAAAAAAATAGTCATTGCTTGCATCAGGAGATCGTCATTGGTAAACGGAAAAAATGAATTTAATTATGTGAAGAAAAGGCGTTAGAAAGCAAACGTTTATTTTAGTCACGAGCGCCGCATTGCAAATCTTCAATAGTGGTATGAAAACGAAAAAACTATATTTTATCCAGAATTTTTCAAAAATCGTGAAAAAGTTCAAATATTTCATAATGTTCGAAAAATGACGGCTTTAGATTGGTTACAAATTGGCTCGTCTCGATAGAAAGCTAAGCTATTTTTCGCGATTTTTATACAAAAATAACTATTTTTATGCAAAATGCCATGAAATTGTTTCGTGGAGCTGTGTTAACTTTCCCTGAAGCGCACTCACTCTAAATAACATAATTTACAAAAACGGCTGCTAAAAAGAGTTTAAACATATTTTCGACTTTCAATGGCGATTACCAGCTTCCGAAAAGGATGGCTTTTAACCCCCTTTTTCTTCCAAAATTTGAGGATAGGGATGAAATCGCAAAGAGGATAGCCTTTCAAGCCTGCTCATAACACCTAGGCCATGCAGTGATTTCAATTAATTTGAAAATTTTTTCACAGTTTTTCTGCAAAATTTTCACAAAAGTACTTAATCAGTCCGACTGATTGAGTCGAAAGTAAGCAAAACTGTCAAATAATGTTTTAAAATACTGAAAATCCTATCCTTATGGCTTTAGCTAAATGTTGAGCTACTGTAGTTTTGATAATAAATAATGTTGAAGAAGTTATAGCTATTCCACCAGATAATATATCAATTATGATTGCAGTTTTCCCTGAAATTTGTCAGCTGGAGATGGAGCCAGTTTTTCTTCTATAAGTCTCAGTAACTCTGCTACTAAATCAACTGGATTTGTGTGTGGTCCAAATTTGCTATTTCACAATGCAATGTAACTAAAAATCATTGACCAAATTTTATCGAACTTGAATCTTGCGAGAGTTTTTATATGGTTTTTTAAGTATGAAAAAGATGCTAACTGGCAAAATATATTTTTGGTACAATTTTTAGAACAATGTTCGAAATGGAATCTGCATTACAGAGGGGACCGATATCGCCGGCTCAAATATCGTCGAATTAGCGAATATCGCCGAATGAGTCAATATCGTTGTTTTTTTCAGATTTATATTACAAATTCTTTGTGGGCGTCGTGATGACGCATTTTTTAGGAGTGAATATCCCAAATCAACTCTATTAAATTGTTTTTGGTGGATTTTGAAATTCTACGGCATTTTGGTTATTCACGTCATTTGAACCTATTGTAAAACTCCGTATGAAATCGAAAAAAGGTTTGACATGTGACGGTCATTTGAACGCCCACGCGTTTTTTTTTTGAAATAAGAATTTATTTCTATCCCATCATGGAGCGATTTTATGCAAAAACTTAAAATTATTAAACTTCGTAAAAAAATACTCATTTCCTTTGCTGGTCCAGTCTATGTGGATTATCGTCCATCAAACCAGAAACTAGTTTTCCAAACTGAACATTAAAATCTGATAAAGGTGAGACGAATTTTGAAAAGACATGGCAAAAGCGCAGAATATGTTCTCATCGGTGAAGATCTGCACAACATTTGAATGGCTGAGATCAAGTGAAAGTTTGTTCCTAAATAAAATTACTTAGAACGTGAACAAATTTAATTTGGGACTGAAAATTCATTTTTAAGTAATTTGAAAAAAATCTTGATATTTTGGACGATTTGGAATATTTTTGACCAATAAATCAACTTGACCTCGTATTAAGACTAAGACTAAATTAAAAAACTGGATTTTTGATGGCCTTTTAGTGGGCAAATTCTTATTGGGCTCATTATTATTTTTAATTCCATTAATTTCTCTCCTATTTTCAGCGTTATCTATTAATTAGGCTCGGACACCAGGCCGTAGCCAATCAAAAACCTGAATATCAGAATTAACCAATGAAATCGGCTCAAATTTTAGCACCGATCCGATCATATTCTCGAATTTCAATCATTTTGATGAATAAATAATTCAATATATATAAAAATGAATAATCAGGGAAAATTTAAGAAAACATTTATATTTTGTCATGGATTTCCGTACCTGTTGTTTGAGATATTCCGAGAAGTTCCCGCTTCGTGAACTGAGGAACGTTTTGTTTTTTCAAGGTGAATTTTTACATCGAATCGTTTTTGTTCTACAAAAGGTCTCACTGTGCCAAAACAAGTTGTTTGATGATTAAATAATTTTATGGTTTTCGTGAGATCCTTTACTGATAAATAAATAATTCCTTTTCTTTAATCCGGCCTTGACGGTGAGAATTCCAAGACGTTCCAGTAATTCTGGCAGTTTTTCTTCATAACAAGTTCATCTTGACTGAATTGAAAAGGTCACTTGAGGTCAAATTTTTGATTAGAATTGCTTTTATAGCTGATAATTAATATTCCAACAAAAGAGGATACGTGTCTGTATCACTATTAAAATTTCGAAGAATAAACCGAAATAGTTTTTAGTATCAATTCGTTTATCCACACGTTTTTACTTTCGTCAGAAAAAACATTTTAAAATCGTTCACATAACTACTGCATAATTAATTTTCAAGCATAAATTTTTTTAAATATTTTATTAAAAAATTTTCCAACAATATTCCTTTTCCCAACGAAACTCTATCTCAAAAAACGGACAATATCTCTATAGTGCGTGTTCGAATCCTACTAATGTTGTCTTACTGATTGTCTTGAGTATGATTATAAACAAGGGTGCTTGATATTGGGACCGCTAAATTTGATCCGTGTGTAATCACTCAGGCAATCACTAAGACAAGCACGTAGACAACATCAGTGAGATTGGAACACGCGCTATAGACATAGTAGACGTTTTTGAGATTGAGTTTCGTTAGGAAAAGAATATGTAATTTTCTACCAAATCACCACAAATTACCAAATTTGGAGGATTTTTACAAATAATTTTTCAAATTATAAAAAAAATTAAAAAAAACTAACAAAAAGTATAAGGCTCGCGAAAAAAACGAAAAAATTCAAAACTTTAAAAAAAAGTACAATCGAAATGAACAATTGAAATTCCACAACTAGAAAAATTCCACAAAATTTTCATTGTAAAAAACGATTCCCAGAATTATTCTCAGTGTGAACTTCTCACGAATATTGTTCAAAAAATAATGTATTGTTATATACTATGATATTAAATATAATATTACTCATAGAAATATTTTGTTCATTTCAATTTCGTTGTTCTATCTATTCGCACCCTTCAAGTACAACCTCCTGGCGCCATGAACTTTAATAAGAGGATCATATTTCAAACTTCATTTGACACAACTGCTATTCAATTGATCATTTTTAGACCAAAAGTTTTTTCATATAAATCAAATAGTATAATACCTAAAAAGAATAAAACATATACCACCATATGGCGATATTGAGCCAATTTTTACTGCTAGCGGATGTCCAGTTTCCCTGAAATTTGAATATGCATGACCATGGCCTTCAGACGGCTTTATTTCATCATCAAGCGTGAAAACTGTACCCTCCTATTTATAGCGTGTCCATCATTAGCAACGACAAAAAGGAAACTCGGCAGGCGGAGTGTGAAAAAACTTCCTCAAAAAAATTATGCTGAGAATAATTTTATGGTTGTCACGTGATAAAAAAAAGCGATTTTTTTACTTTAATCAATTGATTAGTTTCAATAGAAATATTGAAAAAAATGAAATTTTCTCATTTTTTTGTGCAAAAAAATTTATTTATTTAACACAAACAGAAAAATGGATTTAGAGCCCTTAGTTGACAAATCGTGACTATTTGAATAATACAAACAACGCGGGATACTAACACCAATCAAAACTCTCGATTGCAGCAAATCCCGTTTGTATTGGTCATTATCTTTCAGTTATGAACCCTTAATCCATAATATAAAGATAACGAATTAGTCCATAAGATAATAATTCGACATTTGAATAATTTCCATATTTTTTAAGTTATTTTAACAAATGAATAAAAAACTTTAATTTTGAATCTTTGAAAAATACAATACCACAAAACGCGCCATTTAATTGCGTTCGAACTTGTTTATTTGATCAGTTGAAACCAGTCCTGTATTTTTTTTACCAAAAAATTGATGTTGGACAGGCTACCTATATTTCCCGACCGCATAGAATAGATCCATCAGAATGATTTAACCATAAATTTTCATTTTTTTAAACCCGCACTTTGACAAAACCAGTTGGTTTCTTTATATACCAGGTCGAGTGGTGAACGGAAGGGGTCTTCATATTGTGCCGGCGAAAGACTGAAAATGATTTTTGAAAATTTATTATTTTATTGCTTATCAGACTAAGTATTTGCATATTCATAACATATCCAGATTCTCGATATTTACACTTATTTATATTTAGAATAACAGATTTCGAAATTTGGAAATTAACTCGTAGACTTTAGACATGAATCTGTACCCAGACTCGATTTTAGCCAACGCGTCGCCACACTTTTAAATCGGCCATATTAGCAAAGTTTCATTATCAAATTCATTTTTCAATACCTCAAATAATATTCAGCTAATTTGCTATCAAATAAAAAAACAAAATTAAATTTTTAACGAATTTAAAGGCATTTAATGAGGATAAGAAAAAAAAAGTTGCAAAAATTACCTCCTGTTACAGACAAAAGTGCAATAATAAGATGAAATTAAACCTTAATTTATATTTGCAATTACTCATATAAAACTTCAAATGATTTTCTATCGCTCTGTCTAAAAAATAATTATATGTTTCCCACAAATTTCTAGTATAAATGACTCTTAAATTATTTTGGAATCTAATTTCTCGTGGTGAGAAAGAAAAAGAGAGACACAGGCCTACGCATGAACTGATTATTATGTAATCAGTGTTCCGGAAGTTTGGACTTCTAGAACTGCTTATTTGAACCGGAGGACAATTAAAATGCAATAAAAGTCTTAGAAAATGTGTTACGGTTTTTTTAAGGGGTCTTCAACGTGATTTGAGTACTTTTAAAAAAAAGTCATTGTACAGTAATTTAAAAAGTACTCAAATTACGTCAAAAAATTTCAGGGTCAACTTCAACACGTTTTCAAATAACTTTTTCATAAAACCAATGTCAGAATAAAATCAGGTGACGAAATAATTCAAAATAAGGTTTGAAATATGTCATAGATAAATCCTTATTTCTAGAAAATAAGCTCACGTGACGTGTGGGAAATATTATTTATGTTCAAACTATAAATTAGGTGTTTTATTGGCCCAAAAAATGTTTAGGCGTAATTTGATCACTATTTGTTTACTTTCACCAAAACCTTATTTCCTAATTTGAAGGTCACGTGATTGTTTTTGAACTTTGGTTTGATAGAAAAAAGTCTTTTAAACTTCTTAAGAATCTTTCACTTTATTCAAAATGTGATTTAAGCAATTTTTGAAAAAAAACAGTACTATTTTTGCCGACCTATTTCTTGAATATGGTCACGGTCACGTGATCATTTCCGGGATATGATGTAATGGAAAAATGTCTTAGAATTTTTTCTGATCACGATGAAAGGTTTAATTTTGTGATTTATAAATTTTTTGCAAAAAATAAGTACTGTAATACTGTAAAAATTTTTAAAAAAAAAACGCACAAACGTCATTTTGTTTTAAAGTTATCGATAACTTTATAACTGATCTTGATCGATGATTAAGCGTCGTAAAATGCGATTAAATGGTGTGTGGCAACGCGTTGGCTAAAATCGAGTCTAGGAGTTAAGTAACAACCCGGAAATTGATAAAAATCTTCTGCCAGAAACGTTAATTAACTGATTAATTATTTTAAATAAAATGTAAACGAATTTTTCAATTTTTTACTTGTAAAATAGAGTCATCAAAGATAATCCTTAGGCCTGCTTTCTAGCTAACGCGTCATAACTGTGACGTCAGCAAAGATCACAGCCAATCAAATAAAACGATTGTGAACTTATTTGAAGAATCGTGTGATTAGATTAGTCACAGTTATCACATGTGAGTGAAAAAGCAGGCTAAAGTTTATTATTCGATATGACCGTTTATTTCTTTCAACTGGAAGGAAACTGAGAAATCATCATGACGTCATGCAATAAAAAGAATAAATTTATTAGACAAAAAAATGGATCATGGTTCTGTTGATTTTAACCACAGTTGGCCAAATAGCAAAATATTTATTTTGATCGTCAGCGCCACAGTATTAAACCCAACTCGATTTTGTTCAAATTAAAGATTTGAAAATCTATATTTTGAGGAGCAAAAAGTGAAAAACTGAATAAACAATGTTAAGCAAAGTAAGTCAAAAACCAAAAAAGTTTGCCATTTCTCCGGTGTTGCAATGATGAAAAAATGAAAAGAAACATATCGAAAATATATATTCAAAATCAGTATAAAATGCATTTAAACTTAGTCAAAATAGTCGATTCTGATTTGTTTAATTTCAAACCAATGAAATCGGGCAAGAAATTTAAATTTCAAAAAAAAAATAAGTTTTTAATTTTTTTATTTTTAAGATTTTTTGAATACCCCCCTATTAGAATCGTTGCTAAAAACAAGGTTGAGCAACATTTTGGATTAGTTTTAAATGCATTTTATACTGATTTTGAATATATATTTTCGATATGTTTCTTTTCATTTTTTTCATCATTGCAACACCGGAGAAATGGCCAAACTTTGATGTTTTTGACTTACTTTTGCTTAACATTGTTTATTCAGTTTTTCACTTTTTGCTCCTCAAAATATAGATTTTCAAATCGTTAATTTGAACAAAATCGATGTTGGGGTTTTAATACTGTGGCGCTGACGATCAAAATAAATATTTATTTGCTATTTGGCCAACTTGTGGTTAAAATCAACAGAACCATGATCCATTTTTTTTGTCTAATAAATTTATTCTTTTTATTGCATGACGTCATGATGATTTCTCAGTTTCCGTCCAGTTGAAAGAAATAAACGGTCATATCGAATAATAAACTTTAGCCTGCTTTTTCACTCACATGTGATAACTGTGACTAATCTAATCACACGATTCTTCAAATAAGTTCACAATCGTTTTATTTGATTGGCTGTGATCTTTGCTGACGTCACAGTTATGACGCGTTAGCTAGAAAGCAGGCCTAAGGATTATCTTTGATGACTCTATTTTACAAGTAAAAAAATTGAAAAATTCGTTTACATTTTATTTAAAATAATTAATCAGTTAATTAACGTTTCTGGCAGAAGATTTTTATCAATTTCCGGGTTGTTACCTTAACTCGTAGACTCGATTTTAGCCAACGCGTTGCCACACACCATTTAATCGCATTTTACGACGCTTAATCATCGATGACAAGATCAGTTATAAAGTTATCGATAAACTTTAAAACAAAATGACGTTTGTGCGTTTTTTTTTTTTAAATTTTTACAGTACTTATTTTTTGCAAAAAATTTATAAATCACAAAATTAAACCTTTCATCGTGATCAGAAAAAAATTCTAAGACATTTTTCCATTACATCATATCCCGGAAATGATCACGTGACCGTGACCATATTCAAGAAATAAGGTCGGCAAAAATAGTACTGTTTTTTTCANGTTCAATTTAAGAGGGTGTCAAGTGTCACTGGAAAATCATAAAAACCGAGCCGCGTAGTATATTTGGATATTTTTTAAAATTAAAAAGTTAAAATGCATTTTTTTAAATAAAAAATGTAAGAATTACGAAAGAGTGGCGCAAAAAATGGAAATTTTAGCAATAACACGGAATTTTAAGTCTCTTGAAGTGAAATATTTTTTTTAAACAGTGTGTTTTGAGTGAAGACATTAAATTTGACAAATATACTAAGGAAAATATTACCAGTAGGAAAACATTTTATTTTGGGGTTTTTAAAGTATAATCAAATAGTTACTATTGCAGAATTGAAGCAATATAACTGAATTCAACCCAGAATCCTTCTAAATTAACCACCACGCGATTATATAAATATAGATTTAAATATTAATTAGGGTTTATATAATGTTGACCTTTCTCATTGAGTCAGTAAATAAGTTTCTAGCGTAGGCCGTACTTGAAGATGGCTCTTGCCTTGAATTCGATATATAGTTTTGACATGTAATTTTATTATTTGAAATTTCGACTCGACTGGTAAGAAATTATCACAGAAAGAATAATCAGTTTTTTTTAGTGGATATCCATTTGCAGACAAACACGATCACGAAATTTAGAAATATTGAAGATTTATAAAAATGTATTTTTTCGGCATTTTGAAAAGTTTTCGAAGATGAAGAGTTTTAACCAAGTGGTTCAAATTGAATTTTTTTTTCTTAAAATAATAGATGATTTTCAAATTGATTGACAAAATTTGTTCAATTTTCAACATTTAGTTTCTAATTTATTTTTTTGCATTTAAATTGCGTTTACTAAGTGAATATCCCTTTAACACTTTTGATTAATCTAGGATGTGTGGGCTGAAAAGCGGTCATGAGTGGCTAGGAGGGGTCTAGGAGTGTTAGGATGAGCCCTCTCTCAGCCGCAATCCTAGAATTAATAAGGGTGTTTTAGGGGTGTCAGTTTTGTGGTTTTTTTCAAGCAGACCTAGTGCATCACTGAAGTCTTTTAAGAATATTAAACTGTTCAAATTTAGACGTCATTTAAAATTGTAATAAGAATAGCACCATCATTTGGAATAGGGAGTTTCAAATTTCGCATTTTCGAGAAATGGATAATTTTCCTCGAAATAAAAATTTTTCGATAAAATTTTTTGCAGGGTTATGGTAGTTGCTAAATGGCAAAAGATAATTTAATTTCAGATTGCCTAAATATTTTGATATTTTTTTCGATAAATGTTAACTTATGTTTTTCTTAAATTTACATATAAATTTTTCATATAAAAGTAAAGGCTCGTTTCTTCTATTAATATCTCGATCTGACAAAAGTGTTTTCCATCGATCACAAAATCACCATTCTGACCGCGTTTTTTCGAAAGTAAGAAAGTGCGGTAAATTGGTGTACCCCAGTGCGTAAGTAATGAACCAAGGTGATATTTTAATAGATTTGATTATTATTTGAAGAATTTTCATTTGCCGGCTTTTGTCTTTTTGACCTTCTTCTAGATAATAGTCAAAATTTGGCGGAATAAATTATTGAAGGCTTAGGAAAGTTTAGATCTAGGCATTTTTTATTATGCAAATTATTTTAAGCTGTAGGCAGCTCATAGAAATTTTAATTTTTTTAACCCAAACTAGGTTTTCTTATTACTCCATAGCCAGTAATATGAAAATCTATGATTTGAAAAATTCTTGAACAAATTTTTCGGTTAAATTTTTAGTTTAATTTTTTTATTATTTTTTCAGAATTTTAAATCAATACGGTTTTTACACAAATTTTTTTCATTTTGAACGGTTTCCTTGATATCTTTTTTAATATTTTTTTCTTTTCCTTCTTTTTTTGGGGCTTCTTCAGTTTCTCCGCATTTGTGATACTGTATTATCAGTTTCCCGTTGTATTGCTGACATTGCTGGAATTTTGTTTGTAATCATTTTGAGAACTGCCGGTTTTCCGTAAAAGTATTTAAGATTGTTATAGATAAACGTCTCAAAAATGGTTTTTGACTATTGAATTTCAAAATTGACTGATTGAGCCTGAAATTGGAACTAATATAAACAAAAACATTTTGTTTTTTATATCAATCTCCTAAAAATGGTTTTGATTTTTATGATTATTAGTTATTAATAATTTTATTCTGACAAATATTGAGAATATTTTGAGTGGATGCGAATTGCGAAAATATGTTGGTCACCGCCGAATTCTATTCGTGTTATGGGCGAATTCTGAATTTCAGATTTTTGATTGCTTTATAAATAATAATAATATATTTATAGGGCAAAAATTTGCAATTGATTGCAATGATTAATTATAATTAATATTTATTAATAATAATTTGAAACATTCATTTTTAAATGAATTTTTGTCAGCGTTTTTTTTCTGTTTTTGAAATAAAACAAAAATTTGAAGATATTAATTTTTGGACATACGACATTGCTGATTTTAGAATCTCGTAAAAACCAACTTTTGTGTAATTAATTGACTCTGAAAATTGTTCGTCTTCTGATTTGAAAGACTTCATCTGGTGGGTGGCATAAATTGTCGGAATAATTGAGTTTTCTTCCGATATGTGGCTCAAATCAAGGAAAATTCCTTGATCCGAAATTTTAAATTTTAAAGTTCGTTCTTCTGATTGGGCGGCTGCCATCTGACTGATTCATATTGATGAAGTTGCAACTTTCTGATTTTGTCGATCATGATGTAACAGATTCGTCGATTAATTTAATCGTAGTAAAATTCGAGTTTCGTGACCTTTTCAGGAATTTTTTGGCATTTCACCAAATAAATCATCACGCTTGTTCTCTGAGAAATGGATAGAAAATTTTTTGCAGTCCGCTGAGACTTGTCGTTGAATAGATATTCTAGAAAAAACAAACAAAAAATTAATAAATTGAGGCTATTGAATTAAATGGTCCAAAATGATTTTTTAACGAAACTAGAAAGAATCTAAAATCGCTAATATCAATCAAAAATTCCAATGATTATTAGAAAATCTATGATAATTTGATAAATTTGTAATTTCAACTAATAAAAATTTTATAATTTTGTGCACGTCGCAATAGATATTTAAGGTTCATTGAACATAACCAGTATACGGTATAGGTTACGTAAGAAAGGGCAAAAATGGTAGTACCGATTCGGTACTAAATAAAAATTTCCTAACAAAGTTATGAAATTTTTTTTTAAATTATGTTTTTTTTAGCGTTTGTGAATTTGATCACATTCTTTGTTTTTTTGAAAAATTTTTCATTAATTCGAACAGGTTTTTCCCGAAGTTTTAAACACCGAAATATAATTTTTTGTTCCAAATTGTTGTGCGACACTTCTTTTTGGTGTGGTGGCAATATCGCACATGAAGAATAAATGAAAATTTTTGCCCAAATTGTATCAAAAATTTGATCACAATTCAAATACCAAACTTGGTGCAATAAAGAATCTGTGTTACAACTGTGAATACTAAAAGTCAAAAAAAAGTCATGATAATTTCCTGTTAATTTTCACGAATTAATCAAATTAATAATTATCTGTTTTGAATCAGCTATTTACCAACTAAAAATTTATAGTAATTTCCATTACCTTTGTCTTAATTTCAGAGGATGTCTCAGTATTCTAATAGTGTGTTGTGATAGTCTTGTGAATTGGTTTTGACTATAAAATCTGTGTCATAATCTGTAGTGATAATAGTTGTTGCATAATCTTGTCGAATCAATCATACGTTATTCATCATTTATCAAAAAGTCAGCGTAATCATGGTCAAAATTACTCCATTTGTAAAAGAACAATATTTCAAAAAAATTATAAAATCTTAAGCAGGGGAGGGGTTACCAAAAACAAATTGAATGAAAATCTGATGAACTGCTAAATAGGTTTTTTGGGCGGGGATCGGCTGTCATTCTTATAAATTAAAAACAATGAGACGTTTTAAAGAAGGAGCGAAAATTAACTCTTAATGTTATAACGAAATTTTTAGTCCAAATATTTATATGGACTAAAGTTTCCTTAAATGGCTCAAATATGTTTAAATTAATGAGCGAACTGAATGAGAAATTTTTTGACAAAATTGTCTCAGAATAAATCAGATAAGCAAAACTCACTGTATAAATGCCTAACAAATTTCTATAGACAAATTAAAATTGTAAACACTAATTAGATTTAAAAATTGTGTGACATGAGTGAAGACTCTTACTGAAGAGGGAAAAACGCCATTAAAGTGTTCAAACCGAATTTTATTCAAAAAATTGACGTTCCGTGAAATTTTGAAAGGTGGAATGTCAAGACTTGACTCTCGTAGACTTGGAATTAAAACTGGTATATGATTGGTCGGTGGAGTGGCCACTATTGGCGCTGCTTCGAAATTGTACAAATTGGATCGTGCCAAATAGCCATCAAATCCTCAGTGCTTGTTGTAGTCGGACTACCCGTCCAATTTCAGTATCTCCATTTCTTATTTTTATTTCTCATAGGTTTTGGTTTTGCTTTTGGGGGTGAAAAGTTCATAATTTTTTTATAAAGTCATTTTAATAATAAAGTAGCTTTGAAATGAGGGTTTAATTCAAAACAAAAATTGCCTGGGAGCACTCCAGTTTTGGAGACTTTGTAAGCTCAAAATAACGAAATTCGAGTTTTTTGATATAAAAAAGTTTAATTCATTTGTGAAATAAACTAGGAGAAGAGAACTTTTTATTTCTTGGTTTTAGATTTATTTTTTCTTGTCTCGCTTATGGTTCTAGAGTGTTTTGCCATACAAGAGTTTTGGTATATTTCTTCGCCAAGTAACGACCAATTCTATCAGAAACTGGCTAATCTCAAGAATATTCTGAACCTCGTATGACTAATTTTTTATCGAGGAAGATTTCAATTTCAGCGACAGTATCCCCCCTTTAAGAAAATGGTATTTTTGAAAGACAGATAAACCTATTGCAGAAGTCAGGTTCGAATGAACAGATCCTGATTGGTTTAAACTCAACCAATCAAAATGGAGTGAAAATAAAGAATTCGAAAATCCTTTTTTTGTAATAAGCGATAAATTTCCAGAAAAATAGACAATTAAACATTTTTCGATCTTCAAAATTCGCACGTTTCTAAGGCTGTAATACAGCCACTGTATATCTTTTTTCTCTAATCAGATGTCGGATTTTATTGATTAAAATTGTTTCGATTTATAAAATATTAATAGCCTATCAGATGTGGAAAATTTGGAGTGTACATTTCTAAAAAATAATTGCTCGTTGTTTGACCTGGCTTGTGACGGTTTGTCTTGGATAGGTTTGGCTGAATAAATGGAGCTTTCAGTGGCTTTATGATTGGCTTGATAAGAGTATGCGATTTTCGTCTTCCATTTTGGAGAACCATTTCTGTGACAAAATCTGTGGTTGGATTTTGGCGCTCTTTTTCCATTTGCTTTCGATTTCTTCTCCTTCACGATGAAGATCCTCGATTTCAGAACGAACTCGATTTGTTTTTTTCCAAAAGGACATTTTCGGTCAGAACTTTAAATTTTTGATAAAAAAAATTATTAATATTTTTATTAATTCGAAAATCTTCAAATAATAATCTGCAATTCAGGGAAACTTATTTTTGCCTCATTTAGTTTTTTGATTTGCTGATAAAAAATTCTCATTTTTGATTAAAAGTTTTTTTCAAAAAAGTTGGATTTTTCAATCGTTAATTTTGAAATAAATTACGCCGCATGTTGTCATAATAATATTTATGCCTTTATAAAATTAAGTTTTCATGCAACAATTAAGGTGCTTTCAGAAACTGATCCTTTAAAATTATTTTCAAATTTCATACATTTATGTATAGGTCCAACAATTCCAAAAATTATCGAGTCTTTTTGTTTTTTCACGCGAAATGTAAAAAATTTATCAATTTCCTTCAGTTGCGTCATTTTCGTCTTCATCGGTTGGAGAATTCAGTTATTAAAAGCCCAATCTGCACTTCTTTCAATATCCCCCTACAAATCCTGAGGGCTTTTTTAGCCAGAGCATGTCCAATTCCACAAAATTCGAGTTCTTTAATAGATTTTTCATCCGGTACAAATTCTTCAAATTCCTTCTACGATACTCGAATTCTTCATCTGTACATTCGCGCCGAATTCGACCAAAAGTGTAATTTGTAAATTCAATTGGTTCATTAATTCCGGTATCATTTTCATCATAATCGGGAATAATAAAAGCTGCTAAACGTGTCAAAAAGTGATCGTAAAGTATTCAAATTCTAGAGCACTTTGAGCCTGATCACTTTAAGTCTGAGCTTGGAAAAATTCAATGTTTTTCACGGAGTTGAGAGATTTTGGGCAATCAGAAGCGCTTTGTGGAAGTTGTTGAAAAAAATTTCAAATCTTCTTTGACCCAAAATGAAAACAATTTTATTTTTTCACTTTAGTGTCAATAAATTCAAATAAATCTTAATTTTTCTCCACAGTACAAAGAAAGTTTAAAATTTCGCCAATCCAAAAATTCGGGGCACTGAAAGCCGCCGCGATGAAGTGCCCTGAATAAGCCGATCTTATTAGAGTTTTTAATAAACATGTTCATTCCGTAAATGTTGAAAAATCATGAATTTGGAGGGTTACTCTAGATGCTCTGTAGCGCCATTTGAGAACTTAATTTGAAACTTTTTAGCCCGTTTTCCTTCGTGGAATGCGTAGGCTCTTCGAGATTTGTTTTACTTTCTTCACATTCTAGATCATAGTTACAAATGCACCACTCTGCAGCAGCTTCAACATCCAATTTGTTCGATCAAGAGCTTTTCGGGCAAGGGCTTGAGAAAATCCCATTTCACATAGCATTTTCACCTGGCCACTAAATTTAAGTATTAAAAACACTTTAGAAAATTTTATTAATTTGAAAAAATGTTAATTTGATCATTTTTCACCGCCAATGAGCGCATTTGATTTTTGTTTTATTGTCCTATCGTTTTTTTATGACGACTGCTCATTGACTAGGAATTTTTAAATCATGAAATGTTTAAAAAACAAAGATTTTATTCACGGGTTTTGAACTCGAGCCCCAAGTTAGGCTTGCAAACGCTCATTCGGAAAGTTTCCAGGAAAAACTTTTTTTTTTTTTTTAAAGTGAATATCTATTACAGGGTTCCTGGTCGTTTTAACTAGATTTTTGGCCAAATTTTTTCATATAATTCGGCTTTTAAAACAACTTATCTGATTACATTCTTAGATAGTTCAAACTAATATTTTAATAATTTCCGTTTTCCCAGAATCAAAATATAAATAAATTGGTCCGATAGATTTATTTTATCATTAATGATGTATTTGTCCTCAGTTTTGAGCGATCCAAGCATTCAAAAACCAAATATATGAAAAATGGCCAGAAATCAAGTAAAAACCGACCAGAAAGCCCCGTAATTGATTTACTTAACATTCAAAAATGATACCATCAATCATTTTCCCTCAATTAAACGGTTAGACTTTATTATTTTCACCTCATAGGAATAGCGTCGACATCTGTGGTTCCATATTCTGAGTGATTGATTCTGCATCTGATCGTAGCCAAGTTAAATCCAACATATCCTCTACTGCCATTGGCTCGGTGTATTCTTCGATCAACCATCTGCATTTCGAAATGTTCGTCTTGGTGCTATCAGAAGTTTTTGGGGAAATACTTGAAATCGACGTTTTTGGGAACTGGAGAATTTTCTTGAAGTTTTGGTGAGAAAAAATTTTCAAGAGTTTGGTCAGACCAGTCTTTATTTATGGATTGATAAGGATCATATAATAATATGACTCATATTAACATTAACTTCGTGGTGACCTAACAATGCGGTCTCATCAGGCATCAACATATTACGTCACTTGCCGTTCATTTGCAATCTCGCATTTTGACAATTTCAAAAAAATTTCAAAAAAAAATTTCAAAAAAATTTTGAAAAATTTTTTTGAAAAAATTTGGAAATATTTTGTAAATTTCAATTGTTTTCTGTACGCAATCATGAAGACCCGCGTCCATATTACTTTCGCAGCCTCTATTTGTGCTTTCAAGGGAAGCCTAGTCATCAAAGAAAATTTCCCCTTATATGTGGTCACAATGTTTCAGATGACGCCTTCATCAAATTCGAGGTATGAGACGACTTAATTAATCAAGTAATTATTGATCAAAACTGGAAAATAAAAGACTTTTTTCTAAAAAAATAGTCATTGCTTGCATCAGGAGATCGTCATTGGTAAACGGAAAAAATGATTAAATTATGTGAAGAAAAGGCGTTAGAAAGCAAACGTTATTTTAGTCACGAGCGCCGCATTGCAAATCTTCAATAGTGGTATGAAAAAACGAAAAACTATATTTTATCCAGAATTTTTCAAAAATCGTGAAAAAGTTCAAATATTTCATAATGTTCGAAAAATGACGGCTTTAGATTGGTTACAAATTGGCTCGTCTCGATAGAAAGCTAAGCGTATTTTCGCGATTTTTATACAAAAATAACTATTTTTATGCAAAATGCCATGAAATGTTTCGTGGAGCTGTGTTAACTTTCCCTGAAGCGCACTCACTCTAAATAACATTAATTTACAAAAACGCCTGCTAAAAAGAGTTTTAAACATATTTTCGACTTTCAATGGCGATTACCAGCTTCCGAAAAGGATGGCTTTTAACCCCCTTTTTCTTCCAAAATTTGAGGATGGGATGAAATCGCAAAGAGGATAGCCTTTTCAAGCCTGCTCATAACTACCTAGGCCATGCAGTGATTTTCAATTAATTTTGAAAATTTTTCACAGTTTTTCTGCAAAATTTTCACAAGAGTACTTAATCAGTCCGACTGATTGAGTCGAAAGTAAGCAAAACTGTCAAATAATGGTCTTTAAAAATAACTGAAAAATCCTATCCTTCTATTGCTTTAGCTAAATGTTGAGCTACCTGTAGTTTTGATAATAAATAATGTTGAAGAAGTTATAGCTATTCCACCAGATAAATATACAATTATGATATTGTCAGTTTTTCCCTTGAAATTTGTCAGCTGGAGAATGGAGCCAGTTTTTCTTCTATAAGTCTCAGTAACTCTGCTACTAAATCAACTGGATTGTGTGTTTGGTCCAAATTTGCTATTTCACAATGCAATGTACTAAAAATCATTGACAAATTTTATCGAACTTGAATCTTGCGAGAGTTTTTATATGGTTTTTTAAAGTATGAAAAAGATTGCTAACTGGACAAAATATATTTTTGGTACAATTTTTAGAACAATGTTCGAAATGGAATCTGCATTACAGAGGGGACCCGATATCGCCGGCTCAATATCGTCGAATTAGCGAATATCGCCGAATGAGTCAATATCGTTTTTTTTTCAGATTTATATTACAATTACTTTGTGGGCGTCGTGAATGACGTCATTTTAGGAGTGAATATCCCAAATCAACTCTATTAAATTGTTTTTGGTGGATTTTGAAATTCTACGCATTTTGGTTATTCACGTCATTTGAACCTATTGTAAAACTCCGTATGAAATCAGAAAAGGTTTTGACATGTGACGTCATTTTGAACGCCCACGCGTTTTTTTTTTGAATAAGATATTTATTTCTATCCCCATCATGGAGCGATTTTATGCAAAAACTTAAAATTATTAAACTTCGTAAAAAAATACTCATTTCCTTTGCTGGTCCAGTCTATGGGATTATCGTCCATCAAACCAGAAACTAGTTTTCCAAACTGAACATTAAAATCTGATAAAGGTGAGACGAATTTTGAAAAGACATGGCAAAAGCGCAGAATATGTTCTCATCGGGTGAAGATCTGCACAACATTTGAATGGCTGAGATCAGTGCAGAGTTTGTTCCTAAATAATAATTACTTAGAACGTGAACAAATTTAATTTGGGACTGAATTCATTTTTAAGTAATTTGAAAAAAATCTTGATATTTTGGACCGATTTGGAATATTTTTGACCAATAAATCAACTTGACCTCGTATTAAGACTAAAGACTAAATTAAAAAACTGGATTTTTGATGGCCTTTTAGTGGGCAAATTCTTATTGGGCTCATTTATTATATTTTAATTCCATTAATTTCTCTCCTATTTTCAGCGTTATCTATTTTAATTAGGCTCGGACACCAGGCTCGTAGCCAATCAAAAACCTGAATATCAGAATTACCAATGAAATCGGCTCAAATTTTAGCAGCCGATCCGATCATATTCTCGAATTTCAATATTTTGATGAAATAAATAATTCAATATATATAAAAATGAATAATCAGGGAAAATTTAAGAAAACATTTATAATTTTGTCATGGATTTCGTACCTGTTGTTTGAGATATTCCGAGAAGTTCCCGCTTCGTGAACTGAGGAACGTTTTGTTTTTTCAAGGTGAATTTTTACATCGAATCGTTTTTGTTCTACAAAATGGGTCTCACTGTGCCAAAAACAAGTTGTTTGATGATTAAATAATTTTATGGTTTTCGTGAGATCCTTTACTGATAAATAAATAATTCCTTTTCTTTAATCCGGCCTTGACGGTGAGAATTCCAAGACGTTCCAGTAATTCTGGCAGTTTTTCTTCATAACAAGTTCATCTTGACTGAATTGAAAAGGTCACTTGAGTCAAATTTTTGATTAGAATTGCTTTTATAGCTGATTTAAATATTCCAACAAAAGAGGATACCGTGTCTGTATCACTATTAAAATTTCGAAGAATAACCGAAATAGTTTTTAGTATCAATTCGTTTTATCCACACGTTTTTACTTTCGTCAGAAAAAACATTTTAAAATCGTTCACATAACTACTGCATAATTAATTTTCAAGCATAAATTTTTTTAAATATTTTATTAAAAAATTTCCAACAATATTCCTTTTCCCAACGAAACTCTATCTCAAAAAACGGACAATATCTCTATAGTGCGTGTTCGAATCCTACTAATGTTGTCTTACTGATTGTTCTTGAGTATGATTATAAACAAGGGTGCTTGATATTGGGACCGCTAAATTTGATCCGTGTGTAATCACTCAGGCAATCACTAAGACAAGCACGTAGACAACATCAGTGAGATTGGAACACGCGCTATAGACATAGTAGACGTTTTTGAGATTGAGTTTCGTTAGGAAAAGAATATGTAAATTTCTACCAATCACCACAAATTACCAAATTTGGAGGATTTTTACAAATAATTTTTCAAATTATAAAAAAAATTTAAAACTAACAAAAAGTATAAGGGCTCGCGAAAAACGAAAAAAAATTCAAAACTTTAAAAAAAAGTACCAATCGAAATGAACAATTGAAATTTTCACAACTAGAAAAATTTCCACAAATTTTCATTTGTAAAAAACGATTCCCAGAATTATTCTCAGTGTGAACTTCTCACGAATATTGTTCAAAAAATAATGTGATTGTATGATTACTATGATATTAATCATATAATATTACTCATAGAAATATTTTGTTCATTTCAATTTCGTTGTTCTATCTATTCGCACCCTTCAAGTACAACTTCTCTGGCGCCATGAAACTTTAATAAGAGGATCATATTTCAAACTTCATTTGACACAACTGCTTTCAAATTGATCATTTTTAGACCAAAAGTTTTTTCATATAAATCAAATAGTATAATACCTAAAAAGAATAAACAATACCACCATATGGCGATATTGAGCCAATTTTTACTGCTAGCGGATGTCCAGTTTCCCTGAAATTTGAATATGCATGACCATGGCCTTCAGACGGCTTTATTTCATCATCAAGCGTGAAAACTGTACCCTCCCTATTTATAGCGTGTCCATCATTAGCAACGACAAAAAGAAAACTCGGCAGGCGGAGTGTGAAAAACTTCCTCAAAAAAATTATGCTGAGAATATTTTATGGTTGTCACGTGATAAAATAAAGCGATTTTTTTACTTTAATCAATTGATTAGTTTCAATAGAAATATTGAAAAAAATGAAAATTTCTCATTTTTTTGTGCAAAAAAATTTATTTATTTAACACAAACAGAAAAATGGATTTAGAGCCCTTAGTTGACAAATCGTGACTATTTGAATAATACAAACAACGCGGGATACTAACACCCAATCAAAACTCTCGATTGCAGCAAATACCGTTTGTATTGGTCATTATCTTTCAGTTTGAACCCTTAATCCATAATAACAGATAACGAATTAGTCCATAAGATAATAATTCGACATTTGAATAATTTCCATATTTTTTAAGTTTATTTTAACAAAATGAATAAAAAACTTTAATTTTGAATCTTTGAAATACAATACCCCAAAACGCGGCCATTTAATTGCGTTCGAACTTGTTTATTTGATCAGTTGAAACAGTCCTGTATTTTTTTAACCAAAAAATTGATGTTGGACAGGCTTACCTATATTTCCCGACCGCATAGAATAGATCCATCAGATGATTTAACCATAAATTTTCATTTTTTAAACCGCACTTTGACAAAACCAGTTGGTTCTTTTTATATAACCAGGTCGAGTGGTGAACGGAAGGGGTCTTCATATTGTGCCGGCGAAAGACTGAAAATGATTTTTGAAAATTTATTATTTTATTGCTTATCAGACTAAGTATTTGCATATTCATAACATATCCAGATTCGGATATTTACACTTATTTATATTTAGAATAACAGATTTCGAAATTGGAAATTAACTCGTAGACTTTAGACATGAATCTGTACCCAGACTCGATTTTAGCCAACGCGTCGCCACACTTTTAAATCGGCCATATTAGCAAAGTTTCATTATCACATTCATTTTTCAATACCTCAAAATAATTCAGCTAATTTGCTATACAAATAAAAAACAAAATTAAATTTTTAACGAATTTAAAGGCATTTAATGAGGATAAGAAAACAAAAAGTTCCAAAAATTACCTCCTGTTACAGACAAAAGTGCAATAATAAGATGAAATTAAACCTTAATTTATATTTGCAATTACCTCATATAAAACTTCAAATGATTTCTTATCGCTCTGTCTAAAAAATAATTATATGTTTCCACAAAATTCTCTAGTATAATGACTCTTAAATTATTTTGGAATCTAATTTCTCGTGGTGAGAAAGAAAAAGAGAACACAGAGCCCTACGCATGAACTGATTATTATGTAATCAGTGTTCCGGAAGTTTGGACTTCTAGAACTGCTTTTATTTGAACCGGAGGACAATTTAAATGCAATAAAAGTCTTAGAAATGTGTTACGTTTTTTTAAGGGGTCTTCCACGTGATTTGAGTACTTTTAAAAAAAAGTCATTGTACAGTAATTTAAAAAGTACTCAAATTACGTCAAAAAATTTCAGGGTCAACTTCAAACGTTTTCAAATAACTTTTTCTCATAAACCAATGTCAGAATAAAATCAGGTGACGAAATAATTCAAAATAAGGTTTGAAATATGTCATAGATAAATCCTTATTTCTAGAAAATAAGCTCACGTGACGTGTTTGGAAATATTATTATTGTTCAAACTATTAAATTAGGTGTTTTATTGGCCCAAAAAATGTTTAGGCGTAATTTGATCACTATTTTGTTTACTTTCACCAAAACCTTATTTCCTAATTTGAAGGTCACGTGATTGTTTTTGAACTTTGGTTTGATAGAAAAAAGTCTTTTAAACTTCTTAAGAATCTTTTCACTTTATTCAAAATGTGATTTAAGCAATTTTTGAAAAAAAACAGTACTATTTTTGGCCGACCTTATTTCTTGAATATGGTCACGGTCACGTGATCATTTCCGGGATATGATGTAATGGAAAAATGTCTTAGAATTTTTTCTGATCACGATGAAAGGTTTAATTTTGTGATTTATAAATTTTTTGCAAAAAATAAGTACTGTAATACTGTAAAAATTTTTAAAAAAAAAACGCACAAACGTCATTTTGTTTTAAAGTTTATCGATAACTTTATAACTGATCTGTCATCGATGATTAAGCGTCGTAAAATGCGATTAAATGGTGTGTGGCAACGCGTTGGCAAAAATCGAGTCTAGGAGTTAAGGTAACAACCCGGAAATTGATAAAAATCTTCTGCCAGAAACGTTATTAACTGATTAATTATTTTAAATAAAATGTAAACGAATTTTTCAATTTTTTACTTGTAAAATAGAGTCATCAAAGATAATCCTAGGCCTGCTTTCTAGCTAACGCGTCATAACTGTGACGTCAGCAAAGATCACAAGCCATCAAATAAAACTTATAAAGTTATCGATAAACTTTAAAACAAAATGACGTTTGTGCGTTTTTTTTTTTTAAATTTTTACAGTACTTATTTTTTGCAAAAAATTTATAAATCACAAAATTAAACCTTTCATCGTGATCAGAAAAAAATTCTAAGACATTTTTCCATTACATCATATCCCGGAAATGATCACGTGACCGTGACCATATTCAAGAAATAAGGTCGGCAAAAATAGTACTGTTTTTTTCAAAAATTGCTTAAATCACATTTTGAATAAAGTGAAAAGATTCTTAAGAAGTTTAAAAGACTTTTTTTCTATCAAACCAAAGTTCAAAAACAATCACGTGACCTTCAAATTAGGAAATAAGGTTTTGGTGAAAGTAAACAAAATAGTGAATCAAATTACGCCTAAACATTTTTTGGGCCAATAAACACCTAATTTAAAGTTTTGAAACATAATAATATTTTCCAAACACGTCACGTGAGCTTATTTTCTAGAAATAAGGATTTATCTATGACATATTTCAAACCTTATTTTGAATTATTTCGTCACCTGATTTTATTCTGACATTGGTTTATGAAAAAGTTTATTGAAAACGTTTGAAGTTGACCCTGAAATTTTTTGACGTAATTTGAGTACTTTTTAAATTACTGTACAATGACTTTTTTTTAAAAGTACTCAAATCACGTGGAAGACCCCTTAAAAAAACGTAAACCATTTCTAAGACTTTTATTGCATTTTAAATTGTCCTCCGGTTCAAATAAACAGTTCTAGAAGTCCAAACTTCCGGAACACTGATTACATAATAATCAGTTCATGCGTAGGCCTGTGTCTCTCTTTTTCTTTCTCACCACGAGAAAATTGATTCCAAAATAATTTAAGAGTCATTATACTAGAGAAATTTTGTGGGAAACATATAATTATTTTTTAGACAGAGCGATAGAAAATCATTTGAAGTTTTATATGAGTAATTGCAAATATAAATTAAGGTTTAATTTCATCTTATTATTGCCTTTTGTCTGTAAACAGGAGGTAATTTTTGCAACTTTTTGTTTCTTATCCTCATTAAATGCCTTTAAATTCGTTAAAAATTTAATTTGTTTTTTATTTGTATAGCAAATTAGCTGAATATTATTTGAGGTATTGAAAAATGAATGTTGATAATGAAACTTTGCTAATATGGCGATTTAAAAGTGTGGCGACGCGTTGGCTAAAATCGAGTCTTGGTACAAATTCATGTCTAAAGTCTACGAGTTAATTTCCAATTTCGAAATCTGTTATTCTAAATATAAAAAAAGTGTAAATATCCGAAATCTGGATATGTTATGAATATGCAAATACTTAGGCTGATAAGCAATAAAATAATAAATTTTCAAAAATCATTTTCAGTCTTTCGCCGGCACAATATGAAGACCCCCTTCCGTTCACCACTCGACCTGGTTATATAAAAGAAACCAACTGGTTTTGTCAAAAGTGCGGTTTAAAAAATGAAAATTTATGGTTAAATCTATCTGATGGATCTATTCTATGCGGTCGGAAATATAGGTAGCGTGTCCAACATCAATTTTTTGATAACAAATACAGGACTAGGTTCAACTTATCAAATAAACAAGTTCGAACGCAATTAAATGGCGCGTTTTGTGGTATTATTTGTATTTTTCAAAGATTCAAAATTAAAATTTTTTATCCATTTGTTAAAATAAACTAAAAAAATATGGGAAATTATTCAAATGTCAAATTATTATCTTATGGACTAATTTGTTATCTGTTATATATGGATTAAGGGTTCATAACTGAAAGATAATGACCAATACAAACGGCATTTGCTGCAATCGAGAGTTTTGATTGGGTGTTAGTATCCCGCCTTGTTTGTATTATTCAAATAGTCACGATTTGTCAACTAAGGGCTCTGAATCCATTTTTCTGTTTGTGTTAAATAAATAAATTTTTTTGCACAAAAAAAATGAGAAATTTTCATTTTTTTTCAATATTTCTATTGAAACTAATCATTTGATTAAAGTAAAAAAAATCGCTATATTTTTATCACGTGACAACCATAAAATATTCTCCGCATAATTTTTTTGAGGAAGTTTTTTCACACTCCCTCCTGCCGATTTTTCCTTTTTGTCGTTGCTAATGATGGACACGCTATAAATAGGGAGGGTACAGTTTTCACGCTTGATGATGAAATAAAGCCGTCTGAAGGCCATGGTCATGCATATTCAAATTTCAGGGAAACTGGACATCCGCTAGCAGTAAAAATTGGCTCAATATCGCCATATGGTGGTATTGTTTATTCTTTTAGGTATTATACTATTTGATTTATATGAAAAAACTTTTGGTCTAAAAATGATCAATTTGAATAGCAGTTGTGTCAAATGAAGTTTGAAATATGACTCCTCTTATTAAACTTCATGGCGCCAGAGAGTTGTACTTGAAGGGTGCGAATAGATATAACAACGAAATTTGAAATGAACAAAATATTTCTATGAGTAATATTATATGATTAATATCATAGTAATCATACAATCACATTATTTTTTTGAACAATATTCGTGAGAAGTTCACACTGAGAATAATTCCTGAAATCGTTTTTACAATGAAAATTTTGTGGAAATTTTTCTGGTTGTGAAAATTTCAATTTTTTATTTCGATTGGTACTTTTTTTAAAAGTTTTGAATTTTTTCGTTTTTTCGCGAGCCCTTATACTTTTTGTTAGTTTTTAAATTTTTTTTTTAATTTTGAAAATTATTTGTGAAAATCCTCCAAATTTGGTATTTTGTGGTGATTTGGTAGAAATTTACATATTCTTTTCCTAACGAAACTCAATCTCAAAAACGTCTACTATGTCTATAGCGCGTGTTCCAATCTCACTGATGTTGTCTACGTGCTTGTCTTAGTGATTGCTTGAGTGATTACACACGGATCAAATTTAGCGGTCCCAATATCAAGCACCCTTGTTTATAATCATACTCAAGACAATCAGTAAGACAACATTAGTAGGATTTGAACACGCACTAAAGAGATATTGTCCGTTTTTGAGATAGAGTTTCGTTGGGAAAAGGAATATTGTTGGAAATTTTTTGATAAAATATGAAAAAAAAATTTATGCTTGAAAATTAATTATGCAGTAGTTATGTGAACGATTTTAAAATGTTTTTTCTGACGAAAGTAAAAACGTGTGGATAAACGAATTGATACTAAAAACTATTTAGGTTTATTTTTCGAAATTTTAATAGTGGAAATACAGACACGGTATCCTTTTTGTTGGAATATTAATTATCAGCTATAAAAGCATTTCTAATTAAAAATTTGACCTCAAGTGACCTTTTCAATTCAGTCAAGATGAACTTGTTTATGAAGAAAAATTGCCAGAATTACTGGAACGTCTTGGAATTCTCACTGTCAAGGCCGGAATTAAAGAAAAGGAATTATTTTATTTATCAGCTTAAAGGGATCTCACGAAAACCATAAAATTATTTAATCATCAAACAACTTGTTTTGGCACAGTGAGACCCATTTTGTAGAACAAAAACGATTCGATGTAAAAATTCACCTTGAAAAAACAAAACGTTCCTCAGTTCACGAAGCGGGACTTCTCGGAATATCTCAAACAACAGGTACGGAAATTCCATGACAAAATTATAAATGTTTTCTTAAATTTTCCCTGATTATTCATTTTTATATATATTGAATTATTTATTTCATCAAAATATTGAAATTCGAGAATATGATCGGATCGGTGCTAAAATTTGAGCCGATTTCATTGGTAATTCTGATATTCAGGTTTTTTGATTGGCTACGAGCCTGGTGTCCGAGCATAATAAAAATAGATTACGCTGAAAGTAGGAGAGAAATTAATCGACTTAAAAATAAGAATGAGCTTAGTCTGACATTTTTAGAAATTCACGTTTGTCCACTAGAAGGCCATCAAAAATCCATTTTTTTAATTTAGTCTTTAGTTTTAATACGAGTCGAGTTGATTTATTTGGTCAAAAATATTCCAAATCGGTCCAAAATATCAAGATTTTTTTTGTCAAAATTACTAAAAATTGAATTACAGTCCCAAATAAAATTTTGTTCCCGTTCTCAGTGATTATTATTTAGGAACAAACTCTGCACTGATCTCAGCCATTCAAATGTTGTGCAGATCTTCACCGATGAGAACATATTCTGCGCTTTTACCATGTCTTTTCAAAAATTCGACTCAGCCTTTATCAGATTTTAATGTTCAGTTTGGAAAACTAGTTTCTGGTTTGATGGACGATAACCCCATAGACTGGACCAGCAAAGGAAATGAGTATTTTTTCACGAAGTTTAATAATTATTAAGTTTTTGTCATAAAATCGCTCCATGATAAAGACAGAAATGCATATCTTATTCATAAAAAAACGCGTGGGCGTTCAAAATGACGTCACATGTCTAGCATTTTTTCGATTTAATATGGAGTTTCACAATAAGTTCGAATGAAGTAAGTAATCAAAATGCGAAGAATTTGAAAATCCACTAGAAACAATCAAATACAATTTCAAAAGAGTGGATTTGGGAAATTCAGTCCCGAAAATGACGTCATTCATGACGCCCACAAATTAATTTTAATTTTCATTCGGCGATATTGGCTAATTCACCGATATAAGCTAATTCAACGATATTGAAACGAGGATATATTGGGTCCCCCCTGTTAGCATCTTTTTCATACTTTAAAAAACCATATAAAAACTCTCGCAAGATTCAAGTTCGATAAATTTGTCAATGATTTTTAGTACATTGCATTGTGAAATAGCAAATTTGGACCAAACACACAATCCAGTTGATTTAGTAGAAGAGTTACTAAGACTTATAGAAGAAAAACTGGCTCCATCTCCAGCTGACAAATTTCAAGGGAAAACTGACAATATCATTTATTGTATATTATCTGGTGGAATAGCTATAAATTCTTCAACATTATTTATTATCAAAACTACAGTAGCTCAACATTTAGCTAAAGCAATAGAAGGATAGGATTTTTCAGTTATTTTAAAGGTCATTATTTGACAGTTTTGTTTACTTTCGACTCAATCAGTCGGACTGATTTAGTACTTCTTGTGAAAAATTTTGCAGAAAAACTGTGAAAAATTTTCAAAATTAATTGAAAATCACTGCATGGCCTAGGTAGTTATGAGCAGGCTTGAAAAGGCTATCCTCTTTGCGATTTTTCATCCCTATCCTCAAATTTTGGAAGAAAAAGGGGTTAAAAGCCATCCTTTTCGGAAGCCTGGTAATGGGCCATTGATAGTCGAAAATATGTTTAAAACTCTTTTCAGCAGCGTTTTTGTAAATAAATGTTATTTAGAGTGAGTGTGCTTCAGGGAAAGTTAACACAGCTCCACGAAACAATTTCATGGCATTTTTGCATAAAAATAGTTATTTTTGTATAAAAATCGCGAAAATACGCTTAGCTTTCTATCGAGACGGAGCCAATTTGTAACCAATCTAAAGCCGTCATTTTTCGAACATTATGAAATATTTGAACTTTTTTCACAATTTTTGAAAAATTCTGGATAAAATGTAGTTTTTCGTTTTTCATAACTATTGAAGATTTGCAATGCGGCGCTCGTGACTAAAATAACGTTTGCTTTCTAACGCCTTTTCTTCACATAATTAAATCAGTTTTCCGTTTACCAATGACGATCTCCTGATGCAAGCAATGACTATTTTTTTTAGAAAAAAGTCTTTTATTTTCCAGTGTTGGTCAATAATTACTTGATTAATTAAGTCGTCTCATACCTCGAATTTGAATGAAGGCGTCATCTGAAAAATTGTGACCACATTATAAGGGGAAATTTTCTTTGATGACTAGGCTGTCACCCTTGAAAGCACAAATAGAGGCTGCGAAAGTAATATGGACGCCGGTCTTCATGATTGTGTACAGAAAACAATTGAAAATTTTCAAAATATTTCCAAATTTTTTCAAAAAAATTTTCAAAATTTTTTTTTAATTTTTTTGAAAATTGTCAAAATGTGAGATTTGCAAATGAACGGCAAGTGACGTAATATGTTGATGTCTGATGAGACCGCATTGTTAGGTCACCACGAAGTTAATGTTAATATGAGTCATATTATTATATGATCCTTATCAATCCATAAATAAAGACTGGTCTGACCAAACTCTTGAAAATTTTTTCTCACCAAAACTTCAAGAAAATTCTCCAGGTTCCCAAAAACGTCGATTTCAAGTATTTCCCCAAAAACTTCTGATAGCACCAAGACGAACATTTCGAAATGCAGATTGGTTGATCGAAGAATACACCGAGCCAATGGCAGTAGAGGATATGTTGGATTTAACTTGGCTACGAACAGATGCAGAATCAATCACTCAGAATATGGAACTCACAGATGTCGACGCTATTCCTATGAGGTGAAAATAATAAAGTCTAACCGTTTAATTGAGGGAAAATGATTGATGGTATCATTTTTTGAATGTTAAGTAAATCAATTACGGGGCTTTCTGGTCGGTTTTTACTTGATATCTGGTCAATTTTTTCATATTATTCGGTTTTTGAATGCTTGGATCGCTCAAACTGAGGACAAATACATCATTATTGATAAAATAAATCTATCGGACCAATTTATTTATATTTTGATTCTGGTAAAACGGAAATTGTTAAAATATTAGTTTGAACTATCTAAGAATGTAATCAGATAAGTTGTTTTTAAAAGCCGAATTATATAAAAAAATTTGGCCAAAAATCTAGTTAAAAACGATCAGTAAGCCCTGTAATCGATATTCACCTTAAAAAAAGGAAAAAAAAGTTTTTCCTTGGAAACTTTCCCGAATGAGCGTTTGCAAGCCTAACTTGGGCTCGAGTTCAAAACCCGTGAATAAAATCTTTGTTTTTTAAACATTTTCATGATTTAAAAAATCCTAGTCAATGAGCAGTCGTCATTAAAAAACGATAGGACAATAAAACAAAAATCAAATGCGCTCATTGGTCGGTGAAAAATGATCAAATTAACATGTTTTTCGAAATTAATAAAATTTTCTAAAGTGTTTTTTAATACTTAAATTTAGTGGCCAGGTGAAAATGCTATGTGAAATGGGATTTTCTCAAGCCCTTGCCCGAAAAGCTCTTGATCGAACAAATTGGGATGTTGAAGCTGCTGCAGAGTGGTGCATTTGTAACTATGATCTAGAATGTGAAGAAAGTAAAACAAATCTCGAAGAGCCTACGCATTCCACCGAAGGAAAACGGGCTAAAAAGTTTCAAATTTAAGTTCTCAAATGGCGCTACAGAGCAATCTAGAGTAACCCTCCAAATTTCATGATTTTTCAACATTTTACGGAATGAACATGTTTATTAAAAACTCTAATAAGATCGGCTTATTCAGGGCACTTCATGCGCGGGCTTTCAGTGCCCCGAATTTTTGGATTGGCGAAATTTTAAACTTTCTTTGTACTGTGGAGAAAAATTAAGATTTTATTTGAATTTATTGACACTAAAGTGAAAAAATAAAATTTGTTTTCATTTTGGACATTAAAAGCGTGTGTCAAAGATTTTGAAATTTTTTTCACAACTTCCACAAAGCGCTTCTGATTGCCCAAAATCTCTCAACTCCAGTGAAAACATTGAATTTTTCCAAGCTCAGACTTAAAGTGATCAGGCTCAAAGTGCTCTAGAATTTGAATACTTTACGATCACTTTTTGACACGTTTAGCAGCTTTTATTATTCCCGATTATGATGAAAATGATACCGGAATTAATGAACCAATTGAATTTACAAATTACACTTTTGGTCGAATTCGGCGCGAATGTACAGATGAAGAATTCGAGTATCGAAGAAGGGAATTTGAAGAATTTGTACCGGATGAAAAATCTATTAAAGAACTCGAATTTTGTGGAATTGGACATGCTCTGGCTAAAAAAGCCCTCAGGATTTGTAGGGGGGATATTGAAAGAAGTGCAGATTGGGCTTTTAATAACTGGAATTCTCCAACCGATGAAGACGAAAATGACGCAACTCAAGGAAATTGATAAATTTTTAACATTTCGCGTGAAAAACCAAAAAGACTCGATAATTTTTGGAAATTGTTGGACCTATACATAAATGTATGAAATTTGAAAATAATTTTAAAGGATCAGTTTCTGAAAGCACCAGAATTGTTGCATGAAAACTAAATTTTATAAAGGCATAAATATATTATTTATGGACAACATGCGGCGTAATTTATTTCAAAATTAACGATTGAAAAATCCAACTTTTTTGAAAAAACTTTTAATCAAAAATGAGAATTTTTTATCAGCAAATCAAAAAACTAAATGAGGCAAAAATAAGTTTCCCTGAATTGCAGATTATTATTGAAGATTTTCGAATTAATAAAAATATTTGATAATTTTTTTTATCAAAAATTAAAAGTCCTGACCGAAAATGTCCTTTTGGAAAAAACAAATCGAGTTCGTTCTGAAATCGAGGATCTTCATCGTGAAGGAGAAGAAATCCGAAAGCAAATGGAAAAAGAGCGCCAAAATCCAACCACAGATTTTGTCACAGAAATGGTCTCCAAAATGGAAGGACGAAAATCGCATACTCTTATCAAGCCAATCATAAAGCCACTGAAAGCTCCATTAATTCAGGCCAAACCTATCCAAGCCAAACCGTCACAAGCCAGGGTCAAGCAACGAGCAATTATTTTTAGAAATATACACTCCAAAATTTTCCACATCTGATAGGCTATTAATATTTTATAAATCGAACAATTTCAGTCAATATAATCAATAAAATCCGACATCTGATAGAGAAAAAAGATATACAGTGGCTGTATTACAGCCTTGAGAAACGTGCGAATTTTGAAGATCGAAAAATGTTTAATTGTCTATTTTTCTCGAAATTTATCGCTTATTACAAAAAAAGGATTTTCGAATTCTATATTTTCACTCCGATTTTGATTGGTTGAGTTTTAAACCAATCAGGATCTGTTCATTCGACTGACTTCTGCAATAGGTTTTGCTGTTCTTTCAAAAATACCATTTTCTTAAGGGGGGATACTGGTCGCTGAAATTGAATTTCCTCGATAAAAAATTAGTCATACAGGGCTTCGAGGATATTCTTGAGATTAGCCAGTTTGTAGAATTGGTCGTTAGCTTGCGTGCGAAATATACCAAAACTCTTTTGTATGCTAACACTCCTAGAACCATAAGCGAGACAAGGAGACATAAACCTAAACAGAATAAGTCTCTTCTCCTAGGTTTTATTTCCAAATGAATTTAAACTTTTTTTTAAATCGAAAAAACTCGAATGTTCGTTATTTTGAGCTTACAAAGTCTCCAAACTTGAGTGCTCCCAGCATATTTTGTTTTAATTAAACCCTCATTTCAAAGCTGACTTTATTAAAATTGACTTTTATAAAAAAATTTTATGAACTTTTTTGACCCCCAATAAAAGCAAAACCAAAACCTATGAGAAATAAAATAAGAAATGGAGATACGGAATTGGCGGGTAGTCCGACTACACAAGCACTGAGGGATTTGATGGCTGATTTGGGCACGAGTCCAATTTTGTACAATTTCGAAGCAGCGCCAATAGTGGCCACTCCACCGACCAATCATATAGCCAGTTTAATTCCAAGTCTACGAGAGTCAAGTCTTGACGATCCACCTTCAGAAATTTCAGGAACGGTCAATTTTTTTGAATAACATTTTTTAAACACTTTTGTTGCGTTTTTGCCCTCTTCAGTGCCCTCTTCAGTGCCCTCTTCACTCGTTCACACAATTTTTTGAAATCTAAGTTAGTTTTACAATTTTAATTTGTTTCTATAGAAATTTGTTAGGCATTTTACAGTGGAGTTTTGGCTTTATCTGATTTATTCTGAGACCAATTTTGTCAAAAATTTCTCATTCAGTTTTTCGCTTCATTAATTTTAAAACAATTTTGAGCATTTTTAGGAAACTTTAGGGTCCATTAAATTTGTGACTAAAAATTCGTTGATAACATTAAGAGTTAATTTTTCGCTCCTTCTTTTAAAGACGTCTCATTGTTTTGAATTTATTAAGAATGACAGCGGGATCCCCGCCAAAAACCTATTTAGCAGTTCATCAGATTTTCATTCAATTTGTTTTTTGGTAACCCTCCCCCTGCTTAAGATTTTATATTTTTTTTGAAATATTGTTTTTACAAATGAGTAATTTTTGACCATGATTAGCCGCTGACTTTTTGGTAAATGAGAATAACTGTATGATTGATTCGACAGATTATGGAACAACTGATTATGCGACTACAGATTATGACACAGATTTTATAGTCACAGACAATCTCACAGACTATCACAACGACACTATAGAAACTGAGACATCTCTAGAAATTGAAGGAATAGGGTTAATGGAAATTACTATAAGATTTTTAAGATGGTGAAATATGCTGAGTTCAAACAGATAATTATTAATTTTGATTAATTCGTGAAAATTAACAGAAATTTCATGACTTTTTTTTTGACTTTAGTATTCACAGGTTGTGAATCACAGATTCTTTTTTATTTGCACCAAGTTTGAGTGATTTGAATTGTGATCAAATTATTTGATACAATTTTGCAAAAATTTTCATTTATTCTTCATGCTTGCGATATTGCACCACACCAAAAAAGAAGTGTGCACAACTTAATTTGACAATAAATTATTATTTCGCTGTTAAAAATTCGAGAAAAACCTGTTCGAATTAATGAAAAATTTCGAAAAAATCAAAGAATTGTGATCAAATTCACAAACGCTAAAAACAACAATTTAAAAAAAAAATTTCATAACTTTTTTAGGAAATTTTTATTAGGTACCGAATCGGTACTACCGATTTTTGCCCTTTCTTTACAGTTAAATATTATGGCGTGCACAAAATTAAAATTTTTATTAGTGAAATTGAAATTTATTCAAATATTCATGATTTTCTAATAATCATTGAATTTTTGATGATATAAGGGATTTTTAGATTCTTCTAGTCGTTAAAAATCATTTTTGGACCATTTAATTCAGATAGCCTCAATTTATAATTTTTTGTTTGTTTTTCTAGAATATCTATTTCAAACGACAAGTCTCAGCGACTGCAAAAAAATTTTCTATCCATTTTCTCAGAGGAACACGGTGATGATTTATTGGGTGAAATGCAAGAAATTCCTGAAGAAGGTCACGAAACTCGAAGTTATTTACTCGATAAATTAATCGACGAATCTGTTAATCAGATTGATCGACAAATCGAGGAAAATGTTGCAACTTCATCAATAGTGAATCATCAAATGGCAGCCGCCCAATCAGAAGAACGAATTTTAAATTTAAAAATTTCGGATCAAGGAATTCCTGATTTGAGCCACATATCGGAGGAAAACTCAATTATTCCTACAGATTTATGCACCTCACCAGATGAGTCTTTCAAATCAGAAGACGAACAATTTTCAGAGTCAATAATTTCACAAAAGTTGGGTTTTTACGTAGATTTTAAAATCAGGCATGTCGTATGTCAAAAATTTAATGATTTCAAATTTTTTTGTTTTATTTTCAAAAACAGAAAAAAAACGCTGAAAAAGTTCATTTGAAAAATGAATGTTTCAAATTATTATTAAATAAATATTAATAATAATTATCATTGCAATCAATGCAAATTTTGCCTATAATTATATTATATTTTAATTTATAAAGCCAATCAAAAATCTGAAATTCAGAATTCGCCAATAACATCGAATAGAATTTCGGCGGTGACCCAATCATATTTTCGCAATTCGCATCACTCAAATATTCGTCAAATATTTGTCAGAATAAATTATTATTAATAACTTAATAATCATAAAAATCAAAGCCATTTTTAGGAGATTGATGTAAAAAAACAAAATGTGTTTTTTTGATATTTAGTCCAATTTTCACCTCAATCAGTCAATTTTGAAATTCAATAGTCAAAAACCCATTTTTAGACTTTATCTATAAAATCTTTAAATACTTTTACCGAAAACCGGCAGTCTCAAAATATTACAACAAATGGTTCCAGCAATGTTAGCAATACAACGGGAACTGAAAATACAGTAGTCACAAATGGAGAAACTGAAGAAGCCCCAAAAAAGAAGAAAAAGAAAAAAATTATTAAAAAGATTATCAAGGAAACCGTCAAAATTTGAAATAAAATTTTGTAAAAAAGCAGTTTGATTTAAAATTTCTGAAAAAAATAATAAAAAAATTAGAATTAAAAATTTAACGAGAAAATTTTCGAGAATTTTTCAAATCTGAGTATTACTGGCTATGAGTAAATAAGAAAACTCTAGTTTTGGGTTAAAAAAATTAAATTTCATTGAGCTGCCTAAGCTTTAAAGAGTTAATTTGCATAATAAAAATCCTAGAATCTAAACTTTTCCTAAGCCTTCAATTAATGTTATTCCGCCAAATTTTGACTATTATCTAGAAGAAGGTCAAAAAGACAAAAGCCGCAAATGAAAATTCTTCAAATAATATCGAATCTATTAAATATCACCTTGGTTCATTTATCTGTCGCACTGGGGGTACACCAATGTTACCGCACTTTTCTTACTTCGAAAAACGCGGTTCAGAATGGTTGGTTTTTGATGATGGAAATTACACTGTTTGTTCAGATGACGATATTAATAGAAGTAAATCGATGGCTGTACTTTATTTATATGAAAAAATTTTATTGTAATTCAAGGAATAATACATAAGTTTAACATTTATCGAAAAAAATATCTAAATATTTTAGCAATTCTGAAATTAAATTATACGTTTTTGCCAATTTAGCAACTACCATACCCTTGCAAAAATTTTATGGAAAATTGTTATTTTCGGGAAAATTATCGATTTCTCGAAAATGCGAAATTTGAACTCCCTATCCAAATTGATGGTTGTATTCTTATTAAATTTAAATGACGTCATAATTTGAACAGTTTTAATTTATTCTAAAATGACTTCAGTTGATGCACTAGGTCGTTGCTTGAAAAAACCACAAAACTGACACCCCTTTAACACCCTTTGATTAATCTAGGATGTGCGGGCTGAGGGAGCTCATCCTAACACTCCTAAGACCCCTCCTAGCCACTCATGAGGCCGCTTTTCAGCCCACACATCCTAGATTAATCAAAAGGTGTTAAAGGGATATTCACTTTAGTAACGCAATTTAAATGCAAAAAAATAAATTTTGAAAACTAAATTTGAAAATGAAAAATGTTTTGTCAATCAATTTGAAAATCATCTATTATTTTGAAGAAAAAAAATTCAATTTGAACCACTTGTTAAACTTTCATGTCATTCGAAAACTTTTCAAATGCCGAAAAATACATTTTTATAAATCTTCAATATTCTAAATTTCGTGATCTGTTTGGTTGCAATGATAATCCACTAGAAAACCTGATTTATTGTCTGGATAATTTTTACCAGTCGGAGTTCGAAAATTTCAAATAATAAAATTACATGTCAAAACTATATATCCGAATTCAAGCAAGAGTCCATCTTCAATGTACGCCTACGCTAGAACTTAGTTACTGACTCAATGAGATAAGGGTCAAATTATAAACCCTAATTAATATTTAAATTATATTTTATATAATGCGTGGGTGTTATATTTAGAAGGATTCTGGGTTGAATCAGTATATTGCTCAATTCTGCAATTGTAACTATTTATTATACTTTGAAACCAAAATAAATGTTTTCCTACTGTATATTTTCCTTAGTTATTTGTCAAATTTAATGTCTTCACTCAAAACACACTTGTTTAAAAAATATTTCACGCAGAGACTAAAATCCGTGTTGATTGGCTTAAAATTTCCATTTTTGGCGCCACTCTTCGTAATCTTACATTTTTTGATTTAAAAAATGCATTTTTAACTTTTTAATTTTAAAATATCAAATATAACTCGGCGGCTCGGTTTTTATGGTTTTCAGTGACAACTTGACACCCTATCTAAATTGATATTACTAAGTTCGTATTCATTCAAATTATTATTTTCAGAAGCAGATTTTATAAGATAAACAGGTTTTTATCGAAAACGATTCAAGCTGATTTTCAGCTTCGATTTAGAAGTACTTCACGTTTTCAATTTTGGCGTAATTAAATACTTTTTGCTGTCACTTTTTTCGGAAGTCTTGCGATTTGTATCGTTCAAATCTTAAAAAAATGTTACCAAAATTTCACTGTCAACTAATTTTGAAGATAAAGTGCAATTTCGTAAATTATCACTTCCCGGATTCTTGATATGGCTCGAATTATTTCCCATTTTATATGTTTTGGATCCGGACCAAGGAAGTTTACATTTTGAATGACGATATCCGATCAAAAAGCAGCCACTTTCTGAATAAATAATAATTAATTTATGAAAAAATTGGAATATGAAACAAAATGACCTTCGTCAATAGCTTGTGCAAATCAAATAAAATGCTCAAAAGTCATTTATGACCCCGGTAATGAATTTCTAGGGTTAAACTACCCTAGAAAATTTTTTTTATATTTAGGAATTTTTTTGAAAAATGCATTTTTGGGGTTTGAAAATCACGAAATTTGGCATTTTTTCACAAAAACATTTTTTCTTTAAATTTAAACCACGTTCACCTTTTCATACAAAATTATTTTCGATTAAATAAAAATTTTAACGAAATCACGATCACAATGGGAGATTTTTTTTCAATTTTCTAAAAAGTTTTACAATAGGTGAAAATGAAATAAAGGACAAAAATAGGGAGCGTAACGTACTACACTAAACGCAATCAAATGAAAATTCGAAATAAATAGATTAACAAAATTTAATCTTGAAATATAACGCCATTCATGACAGACGAAAGTATTTGTAATAAAACCTCAAACGCCCACACAATTTAGGCGATTTTGGCAAATTCGGCAATATTGAGCCGAGGATATGGGAAAGGCTCGTAAATATGAGTCATTTTTCTTCCCTTTTCATGCGTAGGTTTAAGCAAAAGAAAGGATAAAAAAATGGAAAAGGGAACAAAACCCACGCAAAATTGTTCCTTTTACAGGCCATTATGGCTTAGCCATATGTTATGGAGCTTCCCCCTGTTAATGGTTATAAGGCCACATGCAGTCAAAATGTCTACGTATACGCAAATTTATTTTCAATTTTTGCATTTTCCCAAAATCGCTGAAAACTTTACCCAAAATTCTCGAGAATACTATGATCGTGTCAGATTTGTCTACCCAGCGTTTTCTTTCATTCAAGTGCTTCTTGAAAATTTAAAAAAAAATCGACTTTTTGGCAAACAATTATAATTTCAGACAGTAGACACAAAATATAAAGTAACGCGAAAAAAGTATCTCATCAAGTTGTGACCTAAAATCTCGATTTGAAAAGGCAATTTGGCTCAGCTGGATCAAAATTTTCATCTTTTGTTTCTCGATTTCATCCTCATTTGAGTTATTTTTAAGTTTTTAGAAAGTTGCTCTGAATTTTTGTTGATTTTTTTCTATTTTTTACCTTTGAGAAAAAACGTTTTATTTAAAAAAAATGTCACAGGTTTTGGTTGATAATGGAAATGGAGATCCTTATGATATACTTGCTGTTGATATCGATGGAGAAGCTGCTTTGGATGATCAGAGTTTGAATAATTCGAATTCTTCAGAACCAACAGAAAAACAAGATTCTGGAATTGAAGGTAATTAACCGTGAGACCATACTTTGGATAATATTCAAAGTCAACAAAAATTTTTGTGCTAAGGTTATGGCTACGTCCTGGAAATTTTAATTTAATGCGATTTTCAGAAAAAAAATTTTTGTCATTTTTTTTCGTTTTTAATTTCTGGATTTGAATTAATGTCTGCGTTATACAATATAAACTACTGCAAGGTTTCATTATTAAAAATTTTTAGGCCGAAGAGTACATATTTTTGTTGAAAATCAATTTTGAATTATTATGAACTTCAAAAATAGTGTAAGTGTATTTTTGATCAAAATAAGGTTTTTGAAATTTAAAATACAGTATGGAATATAATTGTAGAAAAAATGTTATTGTTCTTCTTTATTTTTGACGACCATCATGCAGTTAGTTCTAGAACACTCTTAATTCAAATCAAAGAATACGAAAAATTGAATTCATTTCTTTTCTTGTCTACGCATTCTTCATGAAACAATAAAAGAAAATTGGTTATCTAACATCTTTTGTCTAATCAAAATGTTTATTTCAAAATTTCAAACAAAATGTCTGAAAAAATTGAGATCAGAGATTCTATTTTCAGAGTTAAAATGGTAAAAAAATGTTTTCAAGAAATATACGGATAAGTTTAGTTTATACTTAACATAAGTTTTAGCTTCAAGGTCAACAAGGGTTAATTAAGAACAATTTCGATTATTTTTAAGTACCCAAGTTCAAGGTCAGGATATCCAGAATATCATATTTTGAAAAAACGGACCAGTGGTCAAAGAATTCGTTTTTCTTGCCGATGCCGGTTAATAAAAGCACCAGCTAAATTTGAAGCTTAATTATCGTTGAAAAATCTTTTACAATAAACTCACTGAGTTTTTGGGTGGTTTTCTCAAAAAAAAAACTCAAGATCTTTTATGCACTTTTTCGATGGTTTTGACTCAAAACTTTAAAGCATAGTTTTTTTAAAAATTATTGACATTTGTATTTTTTTAATTTATGAGGTGCCCAAACCAAGTGACTGCTATTTTTGTCAAGTGTATCTTTTTCGGAACAGAACTCCATCTCAAAAACGCTCACTATCTCTACAGCGCGTGTTCGAATCCAACTGATCGACACCGATAAAATTTAGGGGTTCCATTATCAAGACCTTTGCCTATGATCAATATATTCAATATAATCACTAAGACAACATTAGTGGGATTCGAACACGCGCTATAGAGATAGTAAGCGTTTTTGAGATGGAGTTCCGTTCCAAAAGGGTATAGCCCGTTTATAAAAATTCCCTTTGTTAAACTTTTAAGGTAATAAATAAAAAGAGAAATTTAAAGCAAACTTAATTTGTCTCTACTCAAATGCTTATTTTTTAAAATGTGTAATTTTATAATTTCTTATTTTTAGATAAAGATAGTCCAAATGCCTCCAAGATCGAGCTCGAAGTTGTTGATGAAACCGCTGAGCCTCCACCAGTGCCCTCCAAAATTAAAACTGCTTCAAAATTGACTTCAAAAATTCGAGAAGAATGGGCTAAGTCGTCAAAAATTCGAGGACCAGCCGAAAATTTGAAATATATACCGCCAAAGACCATGATTGCGAAACCTCCAGCAACTCTGAAGGGGAAAAATTTGATTCGTGGGAAATACAACAAAGAAAAACAATCAGTTTTTAGGTAAAAGTTTTCTTTATTTAAAAAAAAACATTTTCTGTTGAAAATATCTGAAAAAAAGGTTGACAGTAAAAGCTGAAATAGAAAAATGACGAAAAATTTTAAAGTTAAGTTTTTAAAAAGAAAGATTTTATATTCTGAAAATATGTTAATATCTACTGTAGTTTTGCAAAAAAATTTAACTAGAAAAAGTTTGAATTTATTACTTATTTCAGTCGAAAAATCTCAAAAATCCATTATTTGGCATTTTACTACGAAGATCCCGTTTTTGACATTTTACTGCAAAGAACAGGGGAGATAAACAACAATTAAGTTCAAAATTTTGGCGTTTTTTGCCACTTTTCAAAATAATTGGCAGTCAGGATCGATTAAAATACATTTTACAAAAAATTGAAATCTTGAACAATTGTGTAGCATTATTTTGATAAGTGTGCCCAAATTTTTTTTTGAGTATTTTTTTAGAAAAAAAATTAATTTTCCTAAAAAATTTCTGAATGAACATTATAAATTTATACAGAAATCTGTTATCGATAAATTTTTTTTTGAAATTTTCTGAAATTAATACTAGGAGGGGGTAGATTTAAAATTATTTAATTTATATACTTTGTTTTCCCGTACTTTGTTTTCCCGTACTTTGTTTTTCCGATTTAACATTCAAATTAGATATAAATTTTCTGGCCGCCAAAATTCTGCTGAAGTTTCCGAAAAAAAAGTTGCTCCTCGACGATTTGAACGAACCCAATCTTTACCGGTGACAAAAGCTGCTCAAAAATCAAATTATAATTCAAAAACTGCAGCTTCAAAATCAAAAATTCAATTTTCTGGTAAAAATTCACCTCGATCGAAACCAATAGGTACCAATCGTAAACCAACCGGTTCGAAGCCAAATTGGAATTTAAATAGTTCGAAAACGCCCATGGTACAAAAGAAGCATGCGACAAAAACTAAATTCGAAAATTTAAAGGTAAATAAACTAATTCCAGTAAAAAAATTTGTGTCAGGTGAAAAAAGAGAACTGTGATACAGAGGGGGGGCAATATCGCCGAAAGTTATTCGCCAAAAAATTTCGGCGATTTAGGCCAATTCGGCGAAATTGACACATTTGGCGATATGGGAATAGATATAATTTTTGGTTTAAAAAATGATAACGCGTAGGCGTTCAAAATGACCTCATATGTCAAATAATTTTCTAATTTTATAAGGAGTTTCACAATAGATTCGAATAAAGTAAATCAACGAAATGCGGAAAATTTAATTCTCCACCAAACGCACTCAAATAAAAGTTGAGAAGAGTTGATTTGAGAAATTTAATCCTGAAAATGACGTCATTCATGACGCCCAAATAGTAATTTGTTACATAAATCTCGAAAAATTTCGGCGATTTTGGAAAACTCGGCGATATTGGAACAAGAAGTATTTCAGCTAGGAATCGTGAAATTTCGTAGGTTTTTTCGGCATATTTGGCAATATTGGGCAAGCGATATTGCCTCTCCCTGTATAATTTCCAGGGGGAGCATATATCGCCGGCTTAATATTGCTAACATCGCCGAAGAAAACCTACGCAGTTCCCGAATTTTAGATGAAATAATTACAGTGCTCATATCGTCAAATGTGCTAATATCGCCAAAATTCGTGGGCGTAGCAAGTTTGTCTCAGGAATTACTTTGAGTGCGTCATAAATGACGTTATTTTTTTTTTGAGTAAATTTTCAAAAATTTCTTTTACGACTTCTTGTTCAATTGCGTTTGGTGAAGAACTGAATCTCAACATTTAAGTGAAAGCTGCATATAATTTATAACCAATTCTTAAATTCCGTATAATATTGTACGGTTTTTAACAAAAAAACTATATATCTGTACTCATGTCGCCGAAAGTATCGACGGGAGTTGCGATGAGAGATGAATTCTAGTTTTTTTAAATTTGTTTTACTATTTATACTATATTTTCAAGATAACGGTGAAATCTGGTCGACATTCTACTCGAAAAGTTGAAAATCCAACGATCTTGAAGAAAAAACAAGCTTCAAAAGACATAATGAGAATGATCAAGCCGACACTAACTAGGCACAATACGACGTCAGATTTGGACAAGGAAAATGCAAGACAACATCTTTTGCAACTTATTCAAGGAACAAAAAGTTTGGATATTTCAACCTCAGCAAACGTTACCAGTATGCAAAAGAAAGGTAAAGTCCAACAGTAGTTTTGTCCAATCATCTTATTTGTAACGAAATTAACATTATACAGGAGGACCCCATATCCTTTTCCCAACGGAACTCCATCTCAAAAACGTTTACTATCTCTAAAGCGCGTGTTCGAATCCCAATGATGTTGTCTTAGTGATTGTCTGAGTAATTGCTTGAGTAATAACACACCGATAAAACTCAGCGGTTTTATTATCAAGACCCTTGCCAATAATCATACTCAAGACAATCACTCAGACAACATCAGTGGGATTCGATCACGCGCTATAGAGATAGTAAACGTTTTTGAGATGGAGTTCCGTTTGGAAAAGGATATCGCTGCCCCGATATCGCCGAATTTGTCAATATCGCTCAAAACTAACGTTATTTCACGATTTTTTAGCAAAAATGTAATAAACTGCCCATATCGTCGAAATAGCGTAGGCGTTAGAAGATTTCATCATAAATTACATTGAATGCGTCATCACTGACGTCATATTTAAAGATCGAATTTTCCAAATCTACTTATTTGAATTTTTATTAAATTGTATTTGGCAATGGACCTAATTGAACACATTTTGATATCCCAATCCTATTATAAAACTCTTGAAAAATTGTAAAAAACGTCATTTCGAACCCTGAGTGTTTTTTTCATTTTCTAACGAAAAACTAATTATTGTGCCCATATCCTTTATCACCTTTTGATAATCTGAGAAATGTGGGTTGAGGGAGCAATCCTAACACTCCTTAGACCCTCTAGCCACTCATGAGGCCGCTTTCTCTTCTTTTCACACATTTCTTAGATCAATCAAAAGGTGATAAAGGGATATCGCCAAAAGTACCAATATCACCTAAAGTTTCCAATATCGTTTGGCGATATTTGCTCTCTCCCTGTATAATTTTCGAGTTTCGATTATAACGTTTTATTACCGTATTATATTATTATAATGTCATTAAAACAATTTTTTGAAAAATTTATTTCTCAATATCACAATTTTTGAGCGACTTGAAGAAAAACTAAAGAAAAACTAAGAAAAACTTAGAAAAACTACCAAAAGATAGTAATCCTCTGCATTGCGTGGACCTCCTATTTCATTTTTTCCCCTTTTTCCACGTGATGTCTTCTTTTAGGCCAGTTTTTTTCGTTGTGTTTATTATCCTCTAGTCGTATTATGATGGATTTTCTTAACTAAGAATAGAGGCGCTCTTGAGCTCAATTAAAATTGATGATTAAAATTTTGAAACCATTTCTGAACTCTCTAAGGTTATTTTTTTAGGTGGGCTACCCCTTCTTATGACGATTACGGGAAAACCATAATCAGGAAACGTTTTGCATTTAACTGCCAACTAAAAAATTTCAATGGAGAATTTTTTTTTTCATCGGACTACCGGTAACCGGAGATCTATTATATCCCTTATTCACACTTTTGTGAATATCCCAGCTCTGATTAGGAAACGTAGTGTGTTTTTAAGTTGTAGGGCCGGGATATTCACAAAAGTGTGAATAGGGGATCTAGGTATTGTCAGTATAAAATTTGAGAAAAAAAATCGAAACTCGTTTTTTTCTTCCAGGAATTCATCAAAAATATAGTTGAAGCAGTAAATGTGTCGACAATCTTGATATAAAAATGAACAAACATAAAAATTTAACTTTCTGGCTGATTTAAANATTCGAACCTACCAAAAAATTACATTCCGGTTTATATCCTGTGAACCGGATGTTAAATCAACATTATAAAACTTTCTATAATGAGTTTTTTTAGTTGGCAGTTGAATGCAAAAAACGTTTCTCGATATCATCTATAGTTTTCTCGCAATCGTCATGAGAAGGGGTGGCCCACCTAAAAAAATTACCTAAAGCCGTTCTAGTCATACAGAATACAAATTTTCTGGAATTTTATGAAAAATCAAATTTTATCATTTGAAATAACTATCCGCTGTATACCAAAAAATTTAAATTTGTTTTTCATAACTTCGTGAAAGATAAATTAAACTTTTTTTACATTGGTTTCTTAAGAAAACGTCCAGGTTTATATAAAAATATACCAGATTCATAAGAATTGATATGCAAAGGCTCGGCGGTATTGCTTTTGACGGATTTCCTCCTAAATTTCAACTACGGGCTCGTTTAACCTCCTCACACCCAGAAACGAGAACTTTGTTTCACACTCAAAAGCCTATGTAAAGGCAATACTTTGAGCGCTTATCACGGGAAAACTGGAAAAGATATCAATTAATTTATTTTCCACTGATTGAGATCAAGGATAAGATTAAGTTGGATAACTGCCAGATAAAAGAGAGGTTCACTCACCTTGTATTTCTTGGAAATACATTTTTTACAATGACCTATAAGTAACAAATTGACAGGTGAAACTCTAGCTATTTAAAGCTTGTCTCGAATTTGAAAAATGATATCTCGATCGCTTCCAAAACAATTATTCATATCGCCGAGCGTCAAAATATATGCAGCAAAATGTGAAAAATATTGCTAATCATCTGATAACTCAAAATCAGTACCACCTTATGTTCTACATTTGATCAATTTCTCTCTGTCGGCTTTATTTGGGTTAAATTGCCGTTCAATTTTTTCGGAAAATAATTTTTGAAAAATATTTTTTTTTCATTATTTTGAGTTTCATAAAAATCACTTGTGAAAGAAATATTCTTCGTATAGAGACTGCAGAAAAAATAAACTAATATCAAAAGACTCCTGAAATACTTTCCTAAAAATTGACATCCTCAGAATTTTGATTTTACGTATCGTTTTCACACAATTAATTTTTTAAGAAATTTTGGCGAAAATCCTAAAAAAAAGTAAGAAAAAATATCTTTCGAACGGCT
>SCLH01002240.1:146226-156398 GCA_004367855.1 Oikopleura vanhoeffeni | reverse complement strand
TGTGACGATGTTATTTCTGCGCCGTTTTGGCCCCCGAAATTATTTTTGCCTTCAGATAGTCAAAGGGTGTGAGGTGGTTAAAAAAAGACAAAATATGTATTCTTGACTTTCCAAGATCGTGAAATAATTGACCAATTTTTTTTCAGCTCCGGCACCAAATCAATCGTTATTTCAAAAATGGCGAAACGTGAATTTGAGTTCAAATTCAATTGATAAAACAACGCAGACCTTGAATCAAAGTCAAAAAGCGGATCTCCCTCAAAATTTCTTATCCATGATTGCAAATATTGGAAATACAACAATTGAGGAAATCGAAGGCGATTCAGAAGCAACAACTGTAATGGTAAATTATAATAAAACCATCAAATATGTAAAAAAAAATGATTTATTTCATTGTTATCCGGAAAAAAAGATCGAAAATCTTGTAAAACGTTGTTTTTGACCACTTTTGCGCAAATCCTTCACCAACCAAAGTCCTTTTCAGAAGTAAATAAGGTGTCTTCTACACCAGGGAAAAAAGGATATGATACGATATCATCCGAAAATTACGATACGATCCACTTATGCCGCAGGCATGCCGATTCCTGGTTCACACCGTTAACAATCCGACTTTTTGAACCGATTTCTCTAATTGAATTAATTAATTAACTTAAGTACTAAAAGTGTTTATTACTAAAGTGTTTGTCTTCATTATAAATTTATAAAAAGTTTGAAAAAATTGTAAAAAACGAATTCGGACCAATTATTTTTCGATATTTTCTGAATATGTGTGGTCGTTTTGAGCTATCTACGAGGTTAATCGGATCAGCCGTTCCCAAATTCAGAAATATAAACGGCGTAGACAGTGTTTACTAGACACTCTATTAACTATTGAGAGGCAATTTCTGATTACTATATCTCTTTATCACACTTTGGTTAGAAAATGATGCTGGAAGATTTTTCTTGTATTATGTAGACTAGAAAAATCTTCCAGTACCATTTTCTAACCAAAGTGTGATTAAGGGATATTATCTCACTTTGGTTAGAAAATGGTGTTCGAAGAATAATATATGACTCATATCCTTTTACCAATGGAACTCCATCTCAAAAACGTTAACTATCTCTATAGCCATAGTTCGAATCCCACTATGTGATTGTCTTAGTGATTGCTTGAGTGATCACACACCGATCAAATTTAGCGGTCCCAATATCAAGCACCCTTGCTTATAATCATACTCAAGACAATCACTAAAACAACATTAGTGGGATTCGAACACGCGTTATAGAGATAGTAAACGTTTTCGAGATGGAGTTCTGTTTGTAAAAGGATATGATATGACATAATGAGAGTGTCGAGACAAAAACGAGTTTCTACTATTTGTACTATTCTCAAACTTTCAGCTCGCGAATGAGTCATTTTTGAATTTTCACTTCAAAATCTTGAAACCCTTAGAATTTGATTATCTGTCGTTTGATATTTGTCTCGCGAAAATCAAAATATTTCTCCGATATAACTCTGTAGATAATTGAAGGTGCTCGTCTTTTCGTATTTATTAAAATTAAAAAATAAACGAATTCGGACCAATTGTTTTTCGATATTTTCTGAATATGTGTGGTCGTGTTGAGCTATCTACGAGCTTAATCGGATCAGCCGTTCCCAAATTCAAAAATTTAAGCGGCATAGGCACTTTATTTACTATTGAGAGGCAATCTTTGATGACTATATCTCTTTATCACACTTTTGACAGAAAAGGATTTTGGAAGATTTTTCTTGTTAAATCTAGACCAGAAAAATCTTCCAACACCATTTTTTAACCAAAGTGTAATAAAGGGATATGAGTCATATCATATGAGTCATATCTAGGGACCGTCAGCTGGGGACTCGATTTTTTGAAAAGATACCCAATTTCAACAATTTTTGGTATCTAGGGTGAATCAATATCAGGGAAATCGAAAATAACCTTTAAAATTTTCAAAAATAACCACAGCTGCCGCTAGAGAGCAAATTATCTAAATTTAGCATTTTTTCAAAGTCAACAATTTTCAACGAAATTTCGTTTCTAGGGTAAATTGATATCAGAGAAACTAAAAATGACTTTTAAAATTTTCAAAAATGACCACATATACCGCTAGAGAGCAAATTATCAAAATTTTAGCATTTTTTCAAAGTCAACAATTTTCATCGAAATTTCGTTTCTAGGGTGAATTGATATCAGAGAAAGTAAAAATGACCATTGAAAATTTCAAAAATGACCACATATGCCGCTAGAGAGCAACTTATCAAAATTTTAGCATTTTTTCAAACTTAACAATTTTCGACGAAATTTTGTTTCTAGGGTTAATTTATATCAGGAAAGTTGTGTTAGTTGAGGTCGATTACGTATAAATAGTGATAAAACGTATTGATTCACGGAACTTGAAAACCGAGAAATCTCCAGCTGACGGTTCCTAGTCATATCATATGATTCATATCATATGACTCATATGATATGAGTTAATGATAGTGTCGAGACAAAAACGAGTTTCTACAATTCTAAGACTTTCAGCACGCCAATGATTTATTGGCAATGAGTCATTGTTGAACATCACTTTAAAATCTTGAAAGCCTTAGAATTTAAATATCTGTCGTTTGATATTTGTCTCGCGAAAATCAGCATATTTCTCCGATATAACTCTGTATAAAATTAAAGGTGCTCGTTTTTTCGTCGACGCTTTATTTACTTTTATAGTATATCCCTTTATCACACTTTTGTAAATATCCCGGCCCTACTACATAACAACACTACGTTTACTTAGGGCCGGAATATTTACAAAAGTGTGATAAAGGGATATTGAATGTTGATGGCTAACAATGTATAAAATGGGAGACTTTAATAATTTTGAAATATATTTTTTAGACCTGTATCGAAAGAACGGCGACCGCGATTGAAGATCATCAACTGAGTACCGTTACCGATTCCAGTTTTTTATTTATTTAATTTGTGTTCTTATATTTCAACAATTTTATATTTATTTTAATTCACATTTTTTTAACTGATTTTACAAAACACATGCATTCGAATTTTGCTATTAATTGGCAATAAAGAACTATTATACTTTATTAAAAACTTGGTTTTTTGTTATTTTTCGGCCCAATTGAATAAAATGGAAAATGTTCAGTTGGTTAACACTAATATAACCTTAATCCATACGTTTCTTGGCCAAACTGAGGCCTACAAATAAGGGTACAGTTAGTTTTCAAATCCGCCTGATGAAATTATTGGTTACTTATTTGAAATATGTACAAAACAAATTTACTTTTCGCTTGAATACAGTCCTAGATTTTTCATAAATAATGTCTCTTTTCAGATTTCGCCAAAAAGAGGGCAAAAGCTAGTATGGGGGCCAATAATGGGCCAGCTTTTTCCTCCAAAAACCCCTTCGAAGGGCCACTTTTTTCAAAAACATGCCCAAAAAGGGAGACGATATCTAGTCAGGGAGGGCAATATTTTAAGGGGCATTATCTATGAAAAAACTGTACAGGTGGGGCCCCCGATATCGCCGACCCAATATCACCAAATTTGTGAAAATCGACGAAAAAACCTACGCAATTTCACGATTTTTAGCTAAAACACTACCAGTGCCGATATCGCCGAATGTGTTTATATCGCCGAATTTGCCAATATCGCCAAATTTTTTTGATATTTATATCACAAATTACTTTGTGGGCGTCATGAATGACGTCATTCTCATGATTAAATTTGTCACATTAACTGTTTTCAGCTTCAATTTGATTCCGTTTGGTTGACAATTAAATTGTACACATTTTGGTTATTCACTACATTAGAATATCGTGAAACCTCTTACAAAATTAAAAAAAAAAATTCCGACATATGACGTCATTACGCCTTATTTATTTTTTGATCAGAAGAGTTATTTCTATTTCCACATCGCCGAATGTGCGAATATCGTCAAATTTGCGAATATCGCCGAAATTTTTAGGCTAAATTTTTCGGAGACATTGGGCCTCCCGCTGTACACGTTAACTTTTCGGCTTCATCTCTTCAATACTGAAACGCTATCTTTTCCCAGGTTGTATTTTTAAAAACCATTTTAACAAATCTTGAATATATAGAAGGCTTAACCCTCCGAGGCATAGAGCCTTTTGAAACCCACTTTAAATCACCCCTTTAAATCAGCAAAAAATGATGGAAAAAATGATCGCAGGAACTTCTATTTCGGATAAATTTTAAAATTTAACAATGATAATTTAAAAATATCACCTGGAATTTTTTCGGTTTATGAGTTCGAATTTTATGACAAGTTGATTGAAAGGCGATTTTTCGCATAAGTTTTAGTTCCGAAAAAATAATTTTTGACCAAAATCTGGAATAAAATTTAACATTTCAATTAATCCAGTTTTTAGGAAAGTGTTTTCAGTACAATTTGCAAAAAAATTTAGCATTCTGGACATATCTGGAGCAAAAATATTTCTTTAGGGGTGAAATTTCAAAATATCTTATTTCGATATTGGTATGGATAAAATAATATGTTTTGGAAATTATTTAATCTGTGATAATCATGCCAGAGTGGTACTCTTATACGGTATACCATATTTGTCTTGATATTGTAATTATCATCGAATTCTTTTATTTAATCTAGAAAACTAACAAATTTTTCCAAAAAAACGTGATTTTTCATGAATATTTTTAACTTATTTGAAATATTTTTTGATTCCTAACAGATAAACTCAATCAGACAAAAGTATGGAGTAAAACAGAGCACTGCGTAGTTATTGAGATTAACATACATTTCCTGGAGCCTACCACGAGGTAGTTTCACGTGGTTTAATTCACCTTGCTTTTTAAACGTTTTTATCTAGAATTAAACATGATAATTCTAGAATATGAAAATTTATTTTCGAAAATTTAATTCTTCAACTTGATCATAAAGGAAAATTGAAGGTTGATCTTATAAAAGTTTTCTATAAACAGCGCTCAAAATAGAGCCTCCTGAAAGGCTCTCGTGCCTCGGCGGAACTTTTTTTTATGCTTCGGAAGGTTAACTAGAGTAGAGTCGCTTTGTCGATAGGTGTCATTTTTTAAATATGCAATAAGCACCATTTTTCACATTATTCAGCAAGAAATCTATTTTTAACTTAATTTTCTGAAAAATTCCTATTTGATGTAATTCGAAAAAAAATTATTAAAAATTTCAGAAATTTCCTCTTTTTTGGTGATTTTTATTAATAAATTATACAGAAAGATGTACACATAATTTGTACGTAGCGCAGAGATTTATTTTTACTTTTCATGAGTGACGTTTAAGGAAGTGGTAGTCGCTAGTCTTGAGTTAAACATAATTTATTTATGTGTTTGTCAATGGCTATCCTTAAATAACGTAAGGTAATGATAGTATTTTATATTTTTTCAACAAAATTGTAGATTTCATTTTGATAAAAGACAAACAATGAAATTTGTGGACCGTGATCAACGGTCCATGAAATAAAATGTAAAATATTAAGTTTAACATTAACAGAGTTATAAAGTTTGTTACTTGAAATGTCAGGGAGGAGATATATTAAGATTTGAGTCCTTAAAAATGAATCAAAATTTTATTGATTATTATTTTTACGCCACGTGACCATTAAGAAATGAGCACAACTTCCTCACGGTTCAAAACATGATGAAACTGAAATTTATTCTAGTTGTTGATATAATAAAAGAGATGTGATAATAAGAGCACATTTCAGGTTTTTGTTCGAATGAGGGCAAAATATTCTAATGTATGATTCGTCAAAATCTATGTGACCATTATTGAAAGACCAGCGGACGTTGCTAGTTCGATTCAGACAGCAAATAAAACTACACATTTGTTTATCGCACACGACATCGGTGATTTGACCATTTTCAGACTGAATCCTTAAAAAATAATTAAAAATTTGCATGTGAAGTTTTTTGAGTACCTGCTAATGTAGGGTTTTTCGGGTTTTAAAGTTCAAAAAAATTCTGTGAAATTCATAAATTTCTCAAAGCCGTTTTGAATTTTTCACGAAGGATTAAAAATCCTTAAAAATCTTCAAATAATTCTTAAAAAACCTTTAAAATTAGCATATTAAGTTTTTTAAATGAGACGATTTGAAAACATCGTATGATCTGTTATTGAGGGTTTATTTTTTAGATTTTAGAGTTCGAAAAAAGTTGAAAATTATTGTCTCATTTATTTTCAGCCGATTTGAACCTTTTCTGAAATTCTCTTATATATGGTAATGTTTTATAAGCCAAAGTTTGGCTGCCAAACGACCCATTCTTGAACTCGAAGAATACTTCGCAAATTTTTGTTTTTATGAGTTCCGGTAGTCATGTAAAATAATTATTCATAATTTATGAGTCATTAATGTCTTTTATTAACCCTTGGAGCTAATATTATTATTAACAAAATATCATTTTTTTCGTTTTTATGATCAGAAGTACTCAATTTATATTTAAAAACAAGATTTTTCTGACTTTTCTCAATAAAAATACTTTCTCGGACGTCTTAGAACCAAGATCGGTAGCTTCGGACAAAAATTGGATCGGATCTTGATCGGATCGGTAGACTCTCAAAAAAATTGGATCGAATGGGGATTTGATAAGATCCGAAGGCTCACAACCAATTTAGATCGGATCAAATCAATTCAGAAAAAAGATCTGATCCCAACCGATCGAATTGTGCCTACCGCTGCTTAGTACTGAAATTTAAAAGTGTTTAATTACTTCCTTATCTTTGATATAAATTTTGAAAAAAAATTAATCTAATTCCTAAATTTCTTATATTTGCGTTAAAATGAACGACCAAAATGTCAAATTGTAACTACCTGGAACTAATTTATTTTGCAAATCTAACGGTTAAAAATTTCAAGGATAAAAATGATTACCTAAATGAGAGATCTTTATTTTGTAAAATTCTCGCCAGTGTCATCCCAAAAGAATCTTTTGCATCTACGCATTGTCCGTCTTGAGTAACAGTCCATTTGAATAAAGTTCTTAAGAAATTATCTACCACTTTTCCTTCAGTTGGTTTCATAATAATATAATATAGATCTTCAAAGTTTTTTGTGATTTTATACTGTTCGCCATCTTCTTCAATAAAGTGAGTGCTTTACCAAAGGATCGGTTATCAATTAATTAATAATTAATAATTAATAATTAATAATTAATAATTATATTAATAATTAATAATTAATAATTAATAATTAATAATTATAATTAATAATTAATAATAATAATTTATAATTATATAATAATAATAATTAATAATTAATTAATTAAATAATTAATTAAATTACGATCCCTGCCTTGTTGGAAATATATCAATTTTGTCAAGAGCTGAAAAAAACACTGAGCTCAAAAACTTGTTCTTCGACGATTAGCTTTGGTTAATTCTTCAGAGATATATGTTTTAAGGCTTTGGATCAAAGTTCAATTGTTTTGTTTTGTGATTGATCCGTTCTATTTCTGTCTAACAGAGTTTGCAAATTAACAAAAACTAATAAAATATGATCACTGTCTTTCTGATATTAAGATATAAAATTTATATCTTAATTTCTGGAATTTTCGAAAATAATTAATTGACCTTTTTTGAATATATGTAAAAAATTAAATTCAGGACAAGTTTGAATTTTATCAAATGTGTTTTCCAAACCGGATCCCGATCTTTTCAAAATGTTAACTTTGAAGCTATCTTGAAGGCGCTGTGGTGTCTCTGTTGTGAGTGAAATTCGAAAACTAAAAAAGAAAAAATGGAGAATATTTACTTCGTGATAATAGTACAACATGTACAATAAACTCGGTGCGCGGCTATCCTGCGTACAAGTTATTACTCATCATCTCCTGATAGGATAATCAAAATGATCTCCTAAAATGATAATCATTTTTTAAGAAAAGCAAAATCAGAGCCAATCAGAGACGCGTATTATTCTACGCTTTTACCGGTGGGCCCCGAGTGGATTGTATTAAAATATGTTATTGATTTTTCATTGTTGTCTGATTTACAAAATTCATTATAAATCCAAAGATTTTATAAATAAGTCAAAAATTTGTCTGATAAATGACAAAATGTGAACTCATTAATTCACGCAATATAATTATAGTGATTTGTCATAATTATCATATTGACGTAAATAGCATTACGTTATTCTGTGATGTACAATATTAAATATTTTTTTGAAAGCCTAACAAATTATTAATTTTATCGAGAAAATATCCTATTTACGAAATTGTTTATCAACCAGCCAATTTCTTTAGCCATCTTTAATTTTCGGAAATTCATCAAAAATTTTTCAATGTTTCTTTGTAAACTTTCTGAGATAAAGTTTTATATAATTTTGGATCATAAAAAGTATGCCTGGGACTTTCAAATAGCCTAGTGCCTCCGAGGGTTAATTGGCTTCTGAGCTAGGTATTTATCAATATGACATTTTTCAATAATTGTAACGCCATTATCTTTTAAAACAATGGTTCAAAAAAAATAAGCTTATCAGCGTTGGAATCGCAATACTAAAACGAACAGGTTCAAAGCAATAATTCTATTTTTTGGTGAGGTTGATTTTTGGGCCAATGAGAAACCTTGCTTTTCTCGAAAATTTTTGAAATTTAAAAAAACAATTTGTTTTCCAAATTTTTATTCACAAAATACTTTTCCGTTATTTATAACTATCACATAACTCAAATGGCTCATTTACTGTAACACCCTATTCTGAGCCGAGCAGTTAAACTTCAGCAATCTTCGATGATAATTTTGGTCTAGTTTTTAGCCAGAATGAAAAGATTTTGAGACAGACTAATTAAGTTATTATTAAAGAGCGATTTTTTTTCTCAAACTTTCCTTGTTTAATTGCTGACTGTCGCTATAAAATTCTGTCTCTGAATCCGAAACCGCATTTGGTAAAGTTGAATTATCTGAATCTGAGATATCTTGCTCATTATTCTCAAATGCCGGATTATCCATCGTTAATTTTTGACCGTGTATTAAAAAGTGTTGATTTTTAAACTATTCTAATTATAAACTTTTTTGTACTATTTGTGAATCATTGCCTCAAAATACATCTTCTGTTTCGAAATCGTAAAACTNTCTGATCAATCAGTAATTATAACTCAAAAATTACTAACAATACCAAAATCTGTATTAATCGAGTAACGATGACATTTAAAAAACTCACTGATTTCCCAGTTTCAAGAGATAATACCTCCCTGAGGCATATAGACAGTTAAATTAGCTTATATATGAATCATTAGTAATAATCGGGCAATCATTTCACTCGAACAAAAGTATTTCAGCTTTAACCCTTGGAGTTATGTTGAACAAAAATGTCAAATGAAATTTTCTGTGCGTTGAAATGTAATTGATTCTACTGTATCAATTCACAGCTCAGCCATAATTAATCATACTGGTTTGGTAATTTTAAGCTGAAATATTTTCAAAAATAAAATTTTTGAATATTTATTCAATGTTTTCTGGGTTGCTTAGATAGGCTGCTTGGATTAAACATACAAATTTTTGTTCGTTTTTTCCAACTCATGGTTTCCACAGAGTATACAGATCATGAATATATCCCTTTACTCAGATAAGTGCTGATCGGCACTTACTCATTTGAAAGATAATACTCAAGTTATGCTTCTGCTAATTTTAAGGCTCAAACAATTGTTTTAAGATTTAATTTCTACTGAAGTCTTTGCAAAAGACCGATATTGTCAGGCAAATATCGCCAAATTTGTCAATATCGTCAAAAAAGTTTGAAGTTTTTATACAATTTTTATGACATTTTTTCTTTCAAATGTTATTTCAGTGAGTTTGACGGAGTAAACGAAATAATTTATATTTGTCCCCATATCCCCGAAAATGCCAATATCAAAGAAAGTGCGCAATATCGCCGATTTTTTTCTGTTTACTCATATCCCCTATTCACACTTTTGTGAATATCCCGGCCCTGATTAGAAAACGTAGTGTGTTTTTAGTAGTAGGGCCGGGATATTCCCAAAAGTGTGAATAGGGGATATCCCTTTATTGCCTTCTCCCAAAGATTTGGTCCCTCAAAAACACGGGGGTGAGAAAACGACGCTTCATTTGAAAACAAGTCATCCAATTTAAATTTAAAATCGCTCAAACTGAGCACAATTATCTAATTAATATAAAAATTTTAAAATGGTTTTTAATAAGACCAATTTTCTAAATTT
>SCLH01002240.1:105461-127859 GCA_004367855.1 Oikopleura vanhoeffeni | reverse complement strand
GTCCCTCTATGGCGTAGGCTGACACAAGCTGGTGTAGCTACCACCGACTCTCGACTGGCAGGCCACCACACTACTTAAAGTATGGCCCACCAGTCGAGAGGGACAGTTCCACCAGAGAGCCCAGCCCTGCCAGCAACACCCGAACCCATCGAGCATTTCCCGCGCGAGCCCTACTTCCCGACTTACTTTACACGGTAATTAAAGAGAGTTTAATTAGGGGGTTTTTATGATCTAAGCTAATAGGCATATCCATAGGAGGACATGCGAGTGTACCAACCATAATTGGTCGGTACAATATATTGATAAGACTACTTAAGTGATTTAAAATTTTGGAATTTTAGAGCTCATTAAGTGGTCACAAAATCCTGTGAGGTCTGGGAGGCAAATCCGGGAAGCAAATCCGGGAGACAGGTCCGGGAGGCAAATCCGGGAGGCACCAGAGGTCCACCAAGGAATCACCAGGGAGGCACCAGAGGTCCACCAAGGATTTTTGCCTAATCACTTATCAAAAACAATTTGTAGTTTCACAAATTTGAACCACGGCTCGAACATAGAGCACTCCGACATGTACTTTTGGCAAAACAAAACCAATGGGCAAAACGAAGCAGCTCAAAAAACGAAAATTTCTATGAACCAAAAGAAATTGTACAAAATCTGGCAAAGCTACTATGAGGAATTCAATTTGATAAAAAATATGCTCACAAAGCCTAATCAGAACACCGGGGATTTCAAAAGCGAACTTGTAAAATACGAAAAAACAATATTGGACAAATATTTTAAACTAATCGTACTTTTGTACCCAAACGAGAAAAAATCTATAGTAACATATAGAAATAGTGAAGGTCGTTACATGAAAACAGGTACAAAAAATTGGAAGAAATTTATTCCATACAACAAACTTGGCCTTACAGAACCATCACATGCTATAAAAATTAATTTCACCGGAGACATAACTTTGTAATGAACTGAAAATGAAAAATAAAAAACGCCTACACGTAAACTTGAAATAAATTTTATTTTGTAGGCAGGACAAATGTTAAGCAGGATAAGTGACTAAAACGCAGAGAATTAAAATTTTGATTAACAAAGCACATAACACCGGGGATTTGAAAAATAACAAAAAATATTCTACAAATTAATACGAAAAATGTACATTTAATTTGTCATATAAAATACAAAAGAGATTGAAAATCTCTAAACAAAAGGCAAAGCATTATCCCCGGGGATAAAATCCCAGGTACTAGCCAGACATAATCTGACCATATTTATCTCACTGCACCATGGGCCAAAAAATTCTCGAAAATCAATAGTAAATCGAGACAAAATTATTTTGAGTTCTACGCCCTCTCGTGCAGAGGGATAAAAATTGATACGATCGCGAACCTGTAAATTGCGATTTAAATGAGCATCGTGGTCAAATGCATTAAAAGCAAATTTGAACCCCTCAGGCAAACTCTCGAAATAATTGTCACTTCGATTCGAGATGTGATCCATATTGCTTAAAATATAAAACTGATAATTATTTTCAAATAAAATAAATCTAAATCTCTGGGGTGTTAAAGCGAGCCTAATCACACGCAAACGATAAAAAGTATCAGATCTAAAATGCTCATACTCCCCGACGTCATCGACTAAACTTTCGCTCATGGGCACTTGACAGTAGTACCCAATGGTTTCTAAAGAAAGAGCATCACAGCACCGGGGAAAGTTTACAATTGGGCAAAATGATAGATTGTCACTATCGTCGCTAAAAATATGAAATTAAAAAAAAACCCAAAAAATTAAGATTTGAAATCATAAAAAATTAAAATTTAAAACCTTAGTTACCTTTCAATATGAATAATGTCCTCGATGTGCCCGTCGTTGAAAATAGCTGGATCAGCCATATTTTAAATTCCGACTTTAAAAATTTGAATTTCAAATAAAATATATTTCGAAAAAACACGAAATTTATAAATAAAATAATTTACTTAAAAAATGTAAATGACATGAAAAATCTGAGAAGTTTGACCACGGGTTTAAAACAACAACCAATAAGAAAGGAGAGTTAAAAAAGAACAAACTCACCGGGGAAAATAATTCAAGATTATGATGAAAAATAATTAGGCACCAAATAAATAACTCATAATTAGTGAGCTTTAACCATATTAAAATGGGGAATGAAAAATGGCACCAAATACAAAATTAAGCGATATACGCTTAACCTCACCCCCTTTTCAAAGGGTTTAAGCCCACTAAGTCTAAAAAGCCAGGATAAACTACCAATCATTTTCATGGTGGTTTTTATAATACTAATTTACAGTTTTACAAACGGGGTAAGTAAAGTTACAATAATAACAAAATTTAAATTGTATCATTTACACGTGAAACACCCCGGGGCGTTAAAACTCTCTAGAACAGGATTGTCAGAGATTAATAAAAACATATCCTCAGACGGATAATTTTCACCAAAAGGAAGCCCGAAAACAAAGAAACGGCAAACGGGCACTTTGGATGTAAATCATGGTCCAAAATTGGAAATTTCGCACTACCACCATCCCTCCCCGTCTCACCTTATATAGTTCAGACTTGATTTAAAAAATAATTATCGGTTTAATTTGAAACTCCTTGAAGGTAATTCACAAAATCTAGAACCGACTTCTCCACAATATGTGCCCCAAATTCTCATAGGGCTGGCGAAATTCAATTTGTCTGCATTAGGCGCATACGGAGCAGATATTTCAAACTTCTTAGTACCACAAGAATTGCAAATTCAACCTGACGAGCAAATGGCATTTATCGATTGAAAATTTATTATTTTGTTAATTTTGCTTAAGTGTACATCATAAATAAATCAATATATCTCAATTTCTGATCTCAGTTGATGTTTAGTCAATGTTTAGTCTCACTTCCGGCCAAACCGGAAGTGATGATCCGCTTCAAATTAGAGCATTTCTCATGACAGTCAATGTTTAGTCCCACTTCCGGTCAAACCGGAAGTGATCATTCATCATAAATTATCTCAAAAATGTTTTTAAAGTTATTCACCCTATAATCTATCTTAAATTAGAGCATTTCTCATCATAAATATGCCCAAAATTTTTTTGAAGTAATTTACCCCTTTAATTTACCTTAAATTGGAGCATTTCTCATCACAGTCAATGTTTAGTCTCACTTTCGGTCAAACCAGAAATGATGATTCATCATAAATTATCCCAAAATGTTTTTGAAGTAATTTTACCTTATAATCCACTTTAAATTAGAGCATTTCTCATGACAGTCAATGTTTAGTCCCACTTCCGGTCAAGCCGGAAGTGATGATTCATCATAAATATGCCCAAATCTTTTTTTAAGTAATTTCATCCTATAATCCATCTTAAATTAGAGCATTTCTCATCACAGTCAAGGACGATTTGAAATAAGGAGTTTCAAAGATAAAAAATCGGTTTTAATGTGTTCAAGCTATCTTGTAGAGAATTTTTTTCTGGTCATTTTCAGATCCAGGATTTTTTTTTATGAAAAATTTTCAAAAAGAAATTGATTTTAGGGTCAATTTTTTGTGATTTTACAGGTAGTATGTGATCCAGTTCTAGCGAAGCCGTATGAAGTGCTAGAGGGCTGATTTTTTGGCCAGTGAACATTAAGTGTTTTTCGGTTATCCATTTTTTTGATTGAGGGTCGGCGACCAATATTTGACTTTTAATGCCCGGTTAAAGTTCACGGTAAATCTCAAATTCACGGTAAATCTCAAGTTCATCGTATAGACTTGAAAGTATCCCCAAAATAATCGGAAGGGTCGACTTTCTGATGAACGTATTAGCAACTATGGGTCAATAATGTACTGAAAGGTCGCTGGAGAGCAAAAAGTTCGCTTGAGGTTGACCTTGGGTTTTTGCTCTCTTCGACCTTTCAGTACATTATTGACCCATAGTTGCTAATACGTTCATCATAAATTCGACCCTTTTGATTCTTTTGGGGGGACTTAAAAGTCTATACGATAAACTTGAGATTGACCTTGAACTTTGACCGGTCATTAGAGGTCAAATATTGGTTGCAGACCCTCAATTAATAAAACGGTGTTGTTGAGAGAACACAAATAAATGCATATTTGATACCAAATCCGTGCTTTACAGAACCGACGCATTTATAAGGCCAGAACCATTAACAACGGGTAACCGAAAATGCTTAATTTTCACTGGCCAAAAAATCAGCCTTCTAGCACTTCATACGGCTTCGCTAGAACTGTATCACATACGACCTGTTAAATCACAAAAAAATGACCTTAAAATCGATTTTTTTTTGAAAATTTTTCATAAAAAAAAATCCTAAGTCTTAAAATGACCAAAAAAAAATTCTCTACATGATAGCTTGAACACATTGACACCGATTTTTTATTTTTGAAATTCCTTATTTCAAATCGTCAAGGTTGAGTCTCAGTTCCGGTCAAACCGGAAGTGATGACTCATCATGAATATGCCCAAAATTTTTTTGAAGTAATTTTACCATATAATCCACTATAAATTAGAGCATTTCTCATGAGAGTCAGTGTTTAGTCCCACTTCCGGTCAAACCAGAAGTGATCACTCATCATAAATATGCCCAAAAATTTTTTGAAGTAACTTTACCATATAATCCACTTTAAATTAGAGCATTTCTCATTACAGTCAATGTTTAGTCTCACTTCCGGTCAAACCGGAAGTGATGAGTCATCATAAATGTCATCAAAAAAATTCTCGTCAAATTTAATCCTAGAAACTCTGTCTGAGATTTTTCTTTTCCGTGATAGTTTCATGTATTTGCAAGTTCCTTGAATTTGCAATTATTTGAATAATTCCCAGTTTTCAAGTTCCTGAGGGGTTAAATTTTATGGCGTCAGAAATTCCTTAAAAAAAGGTCCTTTTTATCATTTTGGATGGAAGAAATATTTTTTTTTCAAATTTTTTAAAGGCCATGTAAGATTAAATTTCACTTTTAAAACGCTCCACTTAACCATTTGTTCTAAATGGATTTAATATTTAATCGTTAATTTTATTTTTAAAAAATGTGCCAGAAAATTTTTTATGTAATGTATAGTATGTTATATTTTCGCAACGTAAAAATGAAAATAACGCAAAACATTTTCTGGTTTCAATTTTGGAAGTGTTTTGCATGAAAAATCATTTTTTTCATAAAAAAACTCCCTAATTTTGATTTTACAGTTTTCGTTAAAATCTGAAAAATAAGATCTTGTGAGGTACTTTAACTATTATTTTTAATTCCATAATGTATCACAATACAAGTATTTATTCATGTTTTGTACAAAATTTAGCTTACTGCTTTTTTTATATAAAAATATTTTCAAATTCAAATCCATGAAAAAACTTTATATTTTGGTTACAAACTGAGATTCTCCTCTTAAAATGAAGGCAGGCCAAAACGCCCAGGCCAAAACGATCAGGCTTCAAATGTTATGTTATTGACAATTACTCATTGTCTGAATAATTTTGTTTTATGAAATAGATACATGTATAATAATATTCAAAATGTTGCCTTAAGGCAAACCCCTAAACTCAACAAACACGATTTCGAAATCATTTATTTTCAAGAAAGTCCAGGCTTAAGGTCAGTATTATTATATATTTTTTCAAAATGTAGCATTAAGTTGATTGAAAACATCATTATACATTGCATATTTTTCTCATAATTAACATGTCTTATACAGGGGGGGCAATAGCCCCGGCCCAATATTTCCGAGTGTTCCCAATATTTTCGAATTTAACCTTCGCAAAATCACCATTTTAAGCTAAAATAATTCCGGTTATATCGAAGATCCTGCCTAGTGTTCTTTTTGTCTTGAGCGCCATAACTTTGAGTCAGTGTCCAATCATAATACCCGATTGTCGACTCAATTCAAGAATCCCGCGATTTAATTGGCCACTTTATCCAATTTATGACAATCAAGATAAGAAGATTAATAAGGCAATCAATTCGAGGCTCACGATTAGCGAATTATTTCTATGTCCACCTGCGAGAATTTTCTTTCTCAAAAAAAAACTGTTTTTTCTCATTAGTACTTTATCTGATGATGACCGTTAGGTCGAAAGCTTATAAATAAAAAAACCATAGTTATTTTACTATTTTTAATCAAGATAAGAAGGACACTAAGATATAGACCCCCAGTACAAAAGGAGTTCCTAGGGTGTTTTTTGCGATTTTTTCGAGTTATCAAAAATGCTTGAAATTTTGACACTTAATTTGTCGATACCTAGACAGATGAAAATTTGAATAAATTTTTTTTATTTTTAACTCCTAGGTGTNATTTTTCCAATTTTGCTTGTTTTAAGGGGATTTTTTAGTCTTTTAAAAATTGTGAAATTGACCTTTAAAGTAGCCTAGCTCTTTAATGGGTCATATTTCGAAAAAAAAAATTCACTTCAAAATCATTCCTGATCTGAGAGCTATATTGTGCCAGAATTTTGAACCAAATGGGCCAAAAATCAGCCTCGCAAAAATTATATTTAGAGGGCCTAAAACCCCCTTAAGATTTGAAGTGCTCCCTTTTTTTTTATTTTCATTTTTTTTCTCATGATCAAATCTACCTTGTGTTAAAAAATAAACAAAAAATTCACCGTACATAAGCTTTTAGTGTAATCGGGTACATCGCAAAAAACACCCTAGGAGTTCCCCATATTTCCGAATGTGCAAATATTTCCGAATTTTTTTGCCAAGAAACTTTCGGAAATATTGGGCCCCCCCGGTAAAAACCTTTTTCAAGAACCTGCTTTTCAATTGTCAATTAAAGTTACTCAGAAAAGTTTAAAAAAAATTCTTAGTAATATTTTTGTGAAACTTACTCTAAAATAGTTATTAAACTCACTCTCAAATGATTTGAAATTACTTTAAAATGTTTCTGTAAAAATCCCAAATGCAGTCTAAATCAACTGAAATAGGTAAATTTTTGATATGAATTCAGACCAAACTAAAACGTTCATCTTTCACATTTCATGTTTCTAACAAAAATAATTCTGCTAAATATTTCTTAAATCTTTATTGTAAAAAATGAAGCAAAAACTTACCTAAGTTACCTTCACCACCATATATATATTTAGTGCGCATGAAGCGACAAAAATATCATGAAAATAAAAACACTTGAATTTATAAAAATGTAAGCCGCCACTTTATTTAAAATAATTCATTTCTCACAAAAGTAATTCTGCCAAAATATTAAATCTTTCTGAAATCTTTATTTGAAATAATGAACCTAAAATGAAAATAAAACTAAAATTCATATAAATGTACGCCGCTACTAATTTCAAAAACTTTTCAATTATTGATGCTTTTATGGTTAAATTTTTATTTACATTCTTCTGACAAACTGTTACGCGAAATTATCGAAATAAAATAAATAAACCATACTACTGTTAATCAATTACGGGGCTTCCTGGTCCCTTTTTACTAGATTTATAGCCAAAAAACTATTGATATTATGTTTTTTTTTATTTCTTTACTGAAATTGTTTAATTATCATTTTTTCTAAAAATAACTGGGCACAATAGTCAGATTCGGACCAATTTGTTTTATTTTATTATTCACAAGATATTTGTGCTCAGTTTTAGCTATCAAAGAATGTAATCGGATGACTTGGTTCCAAAATCCAAATGATTTTTAATTCTTGGCTAAAAATCTAGTAAGAAAAAGTGAAGCAAAGTGAGCGAATCAGCAGGTTTATAGCTACAAATTTCACTGTTCAATTGTTTTCGCTTGGAAACCCCTTTGTTTGAAACTTATCTTTCATGTTGGTTAACATTTTTGAACTAAAGCCTTTACGCTATTAAAGAGGTTGTCGACTCAGTTCACCCTGATTGCAAACATTTCGAAAACAATTTAGAAAGTTTTCATCGATCTGAAAAACCCCGTTTGCCGATATCACCTCGTGCGGCAAAAAAACAAACTTTGTTTTCTTCGAAAATTTCTGTTTTCAATTGAAAAAAATATTATATGACAAAAATAATGCTAGATTCTTGTCTTACAAGCTGAGAATTTTCATCAAATACAATTTCTGAAAAATTCTCGAAATGAAGGCAATGTTCCGAATATTTTTCCCAACCTAACTTTATCTTAAAAATGCTTACTATCGTCATAGTGCGTGTTCGAATTCCACTTATGTCGTCTTATTGATTGCTTGAGTGATTACACACTGATCATCTTTGGTGGTCTCAATATCAAGCACTCTTTCCCATAATAATACGCAAGACAATCAATGAGACAACCTTATCGAGATTCAAACACGCGCTATAGAGATAGTTAGCATTTTTAGATAGACTTAGGTTGGGAAAAGGATATACACCACTTTCTCAAACGTCCTGACAAAAAACGTACTGACAGTTTCTCAAACGTCCTGACACTTTTCGAATTATTCATGGAAATAAAACTGTGTTTTTTTATTAAACTTAACTTTTGTAATGAAGAAACAGCTATATTTAGTGTTCACATTGAAAAATTATGTTATAAACAGGGTTTTATAACGGATGACTTTTGCGTGGGTTTTCCATCCCTTTTTCACGTAGGTTTAAGCAAAATACAGGCAAAAAATAGGGATAGAAAATCTGACCGGGGATGATCCCTTTTACAACCCTGGTTTTAAATCAATAATTCTACGTTCAAAAAGTCCCCGTAGAATCATATTGTTCCCAACTAAAGAGTTTATCAGTAGTAAAAAGCGTGTCCACAGTGTTGACTCCAAACTGTTCACATTTTGGCTTTCGGAAACAACTCATCTCATTAAGTTCTTAGATATCTCAGAATGACCACACATATTGAAAAAAAATCGAGAAAAATTTGTCCCAATCGGACCATCTTTTTTCAAAACATTTGAGATTTATACTGAAGTTAGTTTTAGGCTTTCGAAGAACTCAACCGGATAAGTCGTTTCCAAAAGTCAAAATATAAACCTATTTATAACTAAGGTGGTTTTATACAGGGTCTCCTGTCTGGAGGAGGCCCAACATCGCTGAAGTTTTTATCTTAAAAAAAATTTCAAGTTGGAAATAATTATAAAAAATTCCCGTTTTTTAGGAAAATTTAAATACGGTGCAAAAAACCTGTGAAAAACCATACGGTGAAAATTCTCTCATGGTATTTAGATATCAGAAGGCTGTTACCTTCCATATATTTTTAGAATATCCCTTTATCACTTTTTGGTTAGAATGCGTAGTCACAACGTTAAAATCACACGTTAAAAAGAAGTAGTGGCTACGCATTCTAACCAAAAGTGATAAAGGGATATAGAACAAATTTCACCGGAATTTCTCACCAAAATTTATCAATTTATTTTCAATTATGTTTAATTAATGTTTAAATGTTGCTAAATACATTTTTTCTTATTTTTGCTCAATCTTGAAAGACCATTAATTACAAATCATTTGTAATGTAGGTTCAATGATTCTTGAGTGGCATGCCGTGCCAGCTGAGTGCCGCACTGCCGTAATAAAGAAAAGTTACCCCACATAATTTGTAACTGAACAATCCAGGGAGATTCTTGGGCAACTCAATAAAACATTTTCAGTTTTTTGTGGTTAATTAAATATAAAATACAATTAGTTTCTGATTGGTCGAGCAATCACTGATATTTTATTTTTTTTTCAAGGTGTGAGATTTTCTTCAAATATTGCACTTTAATAGCTATTGGGTTCTAGATTGCTTACATTCCAGATACACAAAACTGTCTTTTTAGGACAAACTAACAACTTTTTATATTCAATTAACTTGAAAATTCATCGATTTTTTACACCGCATAGTTAGTTCGTTTCAAAATAATGTAAATGATTGTAATTATACTGCAGTTATCCCACAGGTTTCAGGACGGACTCTCGAATATATCGAACCATGCAGAGCGGTTTGAACCATGTTTGAGCCAATCAAAATCATTTGTTCAACCTATGCTTTAAAGCGCGCAAAATCAAAATCAAATGATGAAATTATCAAAAATGAAATTTTTACACTTTATTTTGCTGAATTTTATGTTTGCTGAATAAACCAAAGATGGTTTGGAAAATAAAGTAAGTTGCTAAGACTCGATGGTGCAGAAAGTTTAACAATTGCTATTTTTGCGTCTTTATCTGGGATTGGTCTAGGTTTGCTGATTTGCCCTAAGGAGGCTTATATTCGTGGTAAAATTAACAAGCCAATGGCGACATGAGAGTAGGGTGTCACAGGTTGAGGCTAATATAGAGACTAAGAACGGCATCAAAAATTTGAGGAGNAAATTCTCGGTGTTTTGTGGTTAATTAATACAATTAGTTTCTGATTGGTCGAGCAATCACTGATATTTTATTTTTTTTTCAAGGTGTGAGATTTTCTTCAAATATTGAACTTTAATAGCTTTTGGGTTCTAGATTGCTAACATTCTAGATACACAAAACTGTCTTTTTAGGACGAACTAACAACTTTTTATATGCAATTAACTTGAAAATTCATTGATTTTTTACACCGCATAGTAAGTTCGTTTCAAAATAATGTAAATGATTGTAATTAAACTGCAGTTATCCCACAAGTTTCAGGACGGACTCTCGAAAATATTGAACCATGCAGAGCGGTTCGAACAATATTTGAGCCAATCAAAATCATTTGTTCAACCTATGCTATAAAGCGCGCAAAATCAAAATCAAATGATGAAATTATCAAAAATGAAAGTTCTACACTTTATTTTGCTGAATTTTATGTTTGCTGAATAAACCAAAGATGGTTTGGAAAATTAAGTAAGACAGTCTTGCTAAGACTCGATGGTGCAGAAAGTTTAACAATTGCTATCTTTGCGTCTTTATCTAGGATTGGTCTAGGTTTGCTGATTTGCCCTTAGGAGGCTTATATTCGTGGTAAAATTAACAAGCCAATGGCGACATGAGAGTAGGGTGTCACAGGTCGAGGCTAATATATATAGAGACTAAGAAGGGCATCAAAAATTCGAGGAGGCCATTCCTGATGATTTTTCCGAATAAAAAAATGAAAAAAAAATCAAAATCCGAGATTTTCAGATGAACGAAAATGACTTAATATGGGTATCAAACGAAAGAAGAGAAAATTCTGAGAATTATGGCTGAAAAATAAATTTCAAAAAAGTCATACAATTGGTGTAGACCAATTTTTACTCCAAATAAACCAAGGAACGTGCTGGGACTACTCAAAATGCCTTGATTTCGACTTTGTCTCGTCCCGAAACTGACCTGTGACACCCTTCATGAGAGCCATAAATTAGAGAAATGGAAAGTGTTATGAAGATACTATTTTACAAAGATTAAAAAAATGTAGACGTCGCAAAGACTGACGCGGCGTCAGTGACGCCTCAGCCGTGAAAGATCGAAGAAAACAAGCTCAAAACTTTTTTCGTGCCTTTTTTGGCCATATTTCGAATATAAAAAAATGTAAACCGCGTGACTTTCAAGTGGCTTCGACACTTTCGGTGCTCCGAAATCTTTTTTTTATACAAGTAAAGTCTTAGTTAAAATCACCTCAAGTCTCGACAAATCACTCACATTATTATTATTTCTTCTATGATTTGACTTAATTAACTCTAGCTCGCTTAAATCTCAAAGTGAGAGTATTCGTTGTCATATCAAAAAAATCTATAAGTGCGATGATATGATTTTTGCTGAATGACATTAGGTACTGTAAAAAACATAATCTTATGTCCAAAATTTCCAACATGCTTTTCTCATCAAAAAATCTTATTTAAATTCGTTGACCTTTCAAAATATTTTCTCTACTAATTATTTAAAAACTCTATTTGACAAGAGATTCGACAGTAGCTCTTTTATCGTAAATTAACTTTTTTAAAAATGTGTCAGAAAACTATTTATGTTTGAGTGTTCATATGACCGATTATCGATTACATATTATGTGTAATTTTATGTAATAGTCTCATAACGTAAAAATCTAAATTACGAATAACATTTGGTATTTTTTGCATGAAAAACTCAATTTTTCAAATTATGATTTCGATATATATTTAGTACTTTATTTAAACATATTTATCTTAGCTTCAGATTTATTATCATAATCATAGATTTAAGTAACTTTTTTAAATTTCAGTTTAACACAAATTGACCGAAATCTAGAATTTTATAAATTTTGGATTACCGAAAATTTTTTGATTTAATCATTGCATTTAAAATGCTGATTAATCACAGAACAGCTTAGATTTAGAATAGTTTAAATGCTCTGTGGTCATATCCATATGATGCACCGGTAACACTAAAACGTATTCCCTCTTCTTTAACAGGCAATAAGTTTTTTGTTACCCGGCATTAATGATTATATTGATCATTCAGAGATGGTTTGTGTACTCGGATAAAAAAGCCTTGATGCTGAGAGATCTGCTGAGCTCTTTTTTGTATTTGAAACCTCTCTTAATGATTTTAAACTTGTCTTTGAAATTTGCAAATTTTGTCTTTTGAAGGCTGGTAAAGTTGTTCGAGTTATCATCAGCATAATCATTTGATTTTTTATATCTATCTCTTTAGGAAGAAGGTTGTTATTTTCTAGTTTGGTTTAGTACATTATGTACGTTAATTAGTACGAATGTACTAGACCAAACAAGAAAATAACAACCTTTCTTAATATGCTGCATATCGAAATAAGAGAATTTTCATACAGCAATGTCCAGCTATTCTGTGGAACGAGCTCGAATCAATGAAGTACTAAAATAATAACAACATTGCCTGTTAAAAGAATAGAGAATAAGTTTTAAAAGTGACCCGGGGATAATAATGGATATGCATCAAAACATAAAATATGTAAACTTATGTTGGTAATGTTGTTATTATTTTAGTACTTCATTGATTCGAGCTTGTTCCACAGAATAGCTGGACGTTGTTGTATGAAAATTCTCTTATTTTGATTTTACAGTTTCTGTTTAAATCGGAAAAAATAACATTTTGCTCGAATGGTTTTAACCTTTGAGGTTACCTCAATGAGGTACTGTAATAATGTATTTGTCAAACATCTCTGAATAGATTTTTCTAAAAATGTATCATGAACTTCTCTGATATATCCCTTTATATCCCCCCTTATATCCCCTTATATGTCAAATTGGTTGTAAAAGTATGGTTTTTTTATTTTTATTACTTGAACAACCTGAGTTTTAATTTTAGACGCAAAATTATTATGCAAACGAATTGATTTCAGAATTTCGAGTACTGTAAAAAATTCAGTATGAGTCAATTACTTTCATACCTGTATATTCAGAAAATGTTATTTTATATTTTTCTGGATGTCACGTTTTCACTGGAATCATTTCTTACTGATTATTTTATATCGACTATGGAGCCTCCTTGAACATATTACCTATTTTTTTGCCAAAATTTTTATATTATTCGGCTTTTGAAAACGACTCTTCCAATCAATTTCCTATATAACTGAAACCGAGCAGAAAATGCATGATAAAAAATTGGTCTGAATTGGATCACTTTTGAATTTATCTCTGAAGCTCAGTTTGATCTATCTGAGGTCTCTATCGGATGAGTCGTTTTCAAAATCCAAATTATATACGAATCTTGGCTAAAAATAGCTCAAATGTACCAGGAGGTTTCATAATCGATATAATGCTCAAAAAGATGCCACAATATTTATTTTTTTCAGTAAGTTTTCAAGGTATTATAAAACCGCTCTATTTCAAAGTAATATACTTTAACCAACGGGACTCCATCTCAAAAACGTTTACTATCTCTATAGCACGAGTTCGAATCCCACTAATGTTGTCTAATTGATTGTTTAAATGATTACACACCAATCAAATTTAGCGGTCTAGATATCAAGCACCCTTGCCTATAATCATACTCAAGACAGTAACGAAGACAATATAAGTGGGATCCTAACACGCGCTAAAGAAGTAGTAAACATTTTTGAGTTTGAGTTCCGTTGATAAAAGTATATCTTTGATTTCCCATTATCACTCTAAAGAGAAAACACAGCGTGGCAGATTAGTTTGTCGAGCGTTCTAATTAGACATAAGGTTTATTATAATGATACAATTTAAATAAAATTGTATAAAATATGAAATATTTTATTGAATCGCGAAATCTTCAATATTATACATAAGTTTGGCACCCAACAGGCAAACTCACACTGGGCTCACAGATCGTAATTTTAATTTTTTTATCCAAAAATTATTATTTCTATTTTTGGATGAAAAAATTATAATTTTGTAATATAACGTATTTTATAAAAGTTATGAAATGTTTTATTAATTAACGAAATCTTCAAAATGATACAAAAGTTGAAGTACTGGTTACAAGTATGGTGGTTCCTTCAATTTCTGTAGTTTTATGTCATACAAATGCACCAAATCAATCGTTTATGTTTTAAAAGCAACAAAACAACCCAAATAAGAACGAAAATATATTCGAATATCTGAAATTTTTGAGTATTTCACCCGGCCTGTATGACTCACACAATTTGGCGCTAAAGAGCAAAATCTCATTTATTTCGAAAAATCTGAGAGAATCAAGTTTTCCACGGACACCTTAAAGGAGTGGGTGTCGCAAATTTGAGCTCTTTTCAAGGTCATTTCTCGCCAAACTAGCAAAAGCGATATTCCAAAAATTTGTCATTACAGAACAAACCTTCCGGTCATTTCACAACATACAGAAATCTGATCCAATTGCACCCACGCACACACATAAACATTCAATAAGCGTCTCAAAGAAACACTAATAAACTATTTTCTCTGTAAATTTACATCATTTTTCGAGCTTTTTTGTGTCAGGCTAGAAACCAACAATACAAATATCTTCTCACGAAATTTTTTTTCAAATTTTTGCTTCTGACGGACAAAAAACGAAAACAAAAATTATTGAGTTATTTATGATTGAAATTGAAAGTGCGCTAATTTTTTTTTTGACGCTACCGAGTTAAAAATTGCACCAAAATCTTAAAAGTACTTGAATTTACGAAAAATTATTTTGAAGCATTTTGTCAATTTTCAATTTTTTTGGTTTCTAAAATTTTGTCAAAACTTAAAATAAAAATGAAAAGTTTACATGGCCCCCAAAAGACGCCAAATCAAAATTTCGAAAAAAACTCTCAAACGCATTGTCAAACAAGTCTTGTGCTTTCAGATGCACTATGAGCCGAAATTGTATCTCATGAACTGGTGGAGGAGATACTTTTTGACTGAGTCTCCCAAACTGACCATTTTAAAATTTCTACATTTGTTTTTTCTCGTTTTTGTCCACCGAAAGCAAAATTTCGTAAAAAAAGCGATAATGCATTATGTGTGAGGCTTCTCTGGAGCCTGACACACAAATATAATAGAAACTGATGAAAACTGAAGGAGAAGATACGAACTGCGTGTTTTTTCAGGAGGCCTATTAGAAAAGTATGTGTGGGCGTAGATTGGATTTTATCAGATTACTGTTTAATTTAAAATAATCGAAAAGAGTTGTTCTTCAAGATATGGAAGTTTTTGGGATATCAGCTCCGCCAGTTTATCCAAAAATACCTTCTCAACATGTCCAAATCTGCGACACCCACTCCCTTAATGCTAATATTATATCCCTTTAACACCTATTTGTTAATCTAGGATGTGCGGGCTGAAAAGGAGGGGTCTGAGGAGTGTTAGGATTGGCTCTCTCAGCCCGCACATTCTAGATTAACAAAAAGATGTTAAAGGGATATAACTTACATGTATATCATATTAGATAGAAATTATATAATTAATTAAAGTAATCTTCAAAATGATACATTAGAAGAACAACTTCTTCACCATGTTTGAGTATAAACTAGCTTATTATATTTGGCCTCATATTATGAAAACGTATTATTCGTATCATTACTTATGATTCATAAGATATAAAAATAAGCATAATTATTATTATGCAATATGATGTATATCTTATAAATTATAGAATATTAACTTAATTCATAAAATCTCCCAAATGATACAAAAGTTCCAGCATTTCTCCACCATGTTTGACTTATGAAATCCCCATAATGATATGTAGAATCGTTCCTCAACTATGTAAGAGTTTACCTTTCTCTGCTAAAATATTTTTTTGACTCTCACAATATAATTTTAAACAAAATCAAAGAAATAATAAGCAATTATGGGTAGGGTTGCGCACGGGAGAACTAAAATCTTGAGTAAACATCGATAACGATTTGAAATAAAGAATTTCAAAAGTCAAAAATGGGTACCAATGTTTTTAAGCTATCTTGTAGAGAATTTTTATTCTGGTCATTTCAGCAGTAAGTATTTTCTTCGTTTTTGAAATTTAAAAAAAAAGGATTTGAAGGTCAAATTTTCATCACCAACTTTAGCCAGCTGTTAAAGTTGCAAATTAAAAGCTGGCGCACTTGTTTTTCGTACAATCAGGAGAAAAAGCTGATTCAATACAAGTTTTTCTATTCAAGACACAATGATCACCTGGTTGACCACAATCACCGGTCAAAGTTAAAGGTCAATCTCAAGGCCATCAAATTCGTATGGAAGACCCACTAAAATGATCTCCGTGGCCAACTTTCTAATGAACGTATTATGAACCATATGTGAATTTTGTACGCGTACGGTGCTAGAGAGCAAAATACATTGATATGATTTGAGATTCCTCTCAAATAATGAAAATGTATTTTGCTCTTAAGCACCCTTAGAATACATAAATAACACATGGATGCTAATACCGTCATCAGAAAGTCAACTACGAGGATCATTTTTGGGAGTCTTACATACGAATTCGATGACCTTGGGATTGACCTTCAACTTTGACCGGTCATTGTGGTCGACCGGGTGGTCATTGTGCCCTAAATCGAAAAACTTAAAATTTTATCAGCTTTTTCTCCTGATTGCACAATAAAAAGTGCGCTAGCTCCTAATTTGACACTTTTACAGCTGGCTAAAGTAAGTCATGAAAATTTGACCCTAAAATCATTTTTTCTTTGAAAAAATTTCAAAAAGAAAAAAATCCTGAGTCTTAAAATGATCAGAAAAAATTCTCTACAAGATAGCTTAAACACATTGAAACCGATTTTTGAACGTCAAATGAGGTTTTGAACGTCCAAGGGTTAAANGGGTTGTCCATGCTCATTGTTGTAATTGCTGGGTATTTCTCACTGCTTTTCAACGGTCTATAACTCTTGTTTGAAATATTTAAACGTAAAAAGAGAAGAAATTGATTGTTCCGAAAATATTTGTTGTATATTATATCAGATAAATAAAATTTGTAAATCATAATACGAAAACGATTTTTGAGACTGTTAATTTTTGCTAAGAAGCTTAAAACTCGTATAGATGATTAAATTAATTTCAACTTTCCTAATAAGTTTGGAATTAAATAGTCGTCAATTAAACGCGAACGCAATTTTCTGTTTACGTTCAGGTCATTCGTAAAAATGAAAAAAACTGTTTTCGTAATTTGCGATATTGATAATCTATATAACTGGATAATTTGATTTCAATTTTTTTTAGAAAAAAGTCACCGTATAAAGACCTGGCATATGTTTGGATGGAATTGTTGTCAATTTGAGTTATTTATTGTTTATCAAAGGTGCCGCGCATACTGACATTTTGTTGCAAAGGTACTTATTTATAATAGAGAAATGATATAAAAATTTATTTTTTTAAATCATTTTAAACATATTTTTATACTAGTAGGTCTATGGATATTTTTTAGTTCGTTATAGTCGAACTAATCGAAAAATCATGACGACAATTTTTTTTGTATTTTTCAACATTTAAATTTCGGATATAGATTCTATAAATAGACTATGACGTCATCATAGCGCATTTTAATTAATTGCAATCGATTCACAAGACTCTGTTCACTCGGTATCGGTTTTATTTTTGTTTTATTTTTGAAACAAAGAAACTGCATGCGTGCAAGTAAAATTAGCATGGACAACCCCCTTAAAAACATTAATACCCATTTTTACTTTTGAAATTCCTTATTTAAAATCGTCTGATAAAAATATCCAATAAACATTCTGGGGTGAAAAATCATGAAAATACGATTGTTTTCACGATGAAATTGAAATTAAATTATAGGAAGATCTAGGAAATGTTCAAATCTCAATTTGGAACATTAAAATCTAAAAATCCCACCAAATTCAGAAACTATTTTTTTCTGCTTATTTTTTCAGTTATAAAATCCTACCCTTGTTTAAAAGTTGAAAATTTCACTGTGCACAAACCCCAATTAAGGAGCTTAAATTTTTTTGTTATTAATGTTAAAAAAAGTCTACGATTGTTAAAAAAAATCGAATCTGGATAGTATTCAGGTACACTGGGTGTACCCTATTTGTACGATGTACCTTTATCCGTACGATTTTTGGTCGAGATGAAAACGCTTATAAGTCTAAACGCCTATGTAGACGTGTACCCTTATCCGTACGCTGTACCCTTATCCGAACGATTTTTGGCCAAGCTGAGATGTACAGATAAGGGTACACCCCAGTGTACTAAATATATATTTATATTCTGAAATTTTATCACCGCGTAAACCTCCTGAAATTGAAAATCAATATTAATTTTTCCATCAATATCCCTTTACGTGGTGGATAGATATTTTCTAGTTTGGTCTAGTTACATTATGTATGTTAAGGGAGGTCGGTGCATTTTGACAGATTTGCACTTTTTCAATTTTTTTTGTCTTGATCGGAAACTTTTTGCCACTTCAAAATTTTCGGATAAAACTTTTTCGAACACAAGTTGCCACTTTTCAGCTTAGTTTGTATAATCTGAATTTCTTCAGATTAGTTATTTTTAGTTTTATAAATCGTCTTTTGAAAAAAACACTAAAAAACGCGCGTTTGCTATCGAAGGTGTCTAAATAACAGTAAAATTTATTTTTTTTAAATAAGGAGATCTCAAATACGGTCCTGTCGACCATCGAAAATTTATTTTAAAATTATACGTCAAATTCGAAAATTTTAATTTTTTTGAAAAAAGACGAAAAACGAAATTTTAGCACATCAAAAAAAAAATATTTTTTTTTCGTGAGGTAAATGAAATAAATTTGAAATGGTCGACAGGCTCGACTTACCAATTGAGCAAGTCTCGGTTAAAATAAAAAAATGTTTAACTCTTGATTAAAGAGGGCTTCGATGGATTTCTCCCAACCGTATTTTCATCAAAAAAATTATGATTCAGAGTATAAACAAAAGAGCGAAGAAAGAAAACGTAGACATATTTAAATATAGTGAAAGTAGCCATTCCAAATATTTTCAGCTAAGAATTCCAGAAAATTAGTTTGGAAAATGTTGAACAAGAAATGGAGAAAATTTTCAAATATTTCCAAATAGTTTCGACCGAAAATCCCAAAAAAATGTCATATAATTTTTCAAATAGCATATGAAAAATATGTGGTCACTAGGCAAAAAGTTAAAGGGGCCATTTTGAAGAATTTTCTTCGTTGATTTAAAACAAATACTGTAAATAAATTTGAAGGAAAAATAATGGATTTTTTATAATTTTCGGAAGTCTTTTCCAAAATTTTCTCATAATTTGTCAAATTCGAAAAGTTTAATTCGAACTCAAAATTTTCTTAAAAAGCAGTAATTCAAAAATTCTGTAGTTACAAAAGTTGCCTGGAGTATGAAACATTACTTTGATGGGTATATTTGGTGTATATTGAGAAGAATATATAAACCCAGTAAAAAGTATTTCATCAAGAGCCCATATCCGTATCTGTCAAAATGCACCGACCCCCTTAAGATATTAATGTTACAAATGTTGCCTTAGATGATAACCAGTGTTTTTCAATTATGAAATCTCCATTATGATATCCCTTATTCAAACTTTTGTTAATATCCCGGCCCTGATAAGGAAATATAGTGTGTTTTTTAGTAGTAGGGCCGGGATATTAACAAAAGTATGAATAGGGGATATGTTGCCTCGTTCTTTAACCATGCAAGGGTTTTACTCCCTGTCTAATTTAAAATTCTCAAAATGTTGCATTTATTTTCAGATCCCTTATAAATTCCCAAACAGAGTCACCGGTTACTACAGTAGTTAAAAAATTTTGCGCCACCTCTTACGGTGGCGTAACAATATAATCGTTACCCTTAGGTTGTGCTCCAAATTGCACAACCTTTAGTTCCGTCTTTTCCACTTTTAAAATGGGCATCAGTGAGAACGGCTTGTTCGTCACTTTTTTGGCTTCCGTAGTGACCGATTCAAGTGCCATTTTTTGGGCAATTCTTCGGCCTCGGATTCATGCCTCGATTTTGGCTTGTTGTAGCATAATGTTGATTGGCGACGTCAGCATGGTCCTTAATATGCAGTCCTTAATTAAGAAAAATTATATAAAAAGAAATCATAATTGACAGATCTTTTGGAAATATTCGCTGCTATAATAAGTGCATCACAACTATTTCTAACACTTTTAATTTCTTTATGAGCGATAAGTGATAGTTTTTGTAAGTGGTACCTTTTTTTTTCTTAAAAATCATTTCTGAATTCATTTTAATGAAAAATATAATCAATATTGTTGGTTGCGTAAAATCAAATAAATGCATTATAGAAGCCCAATTCAAATTCCTCAGTCTTAATTCGTACTCTGACTACCCTTGAACTAAATTATAAATTCTGAATCTGGTTTTTATTGACCAATCAGAGCGTATCTTCGGATAGGTGAAATCCGGCAAATATGTGAAGGTTTTGAGCGAAAAACCTTTCACCTATCCGCCGGACCCTGTTGCATTCAATAAATTCTACATCGTCAATTTATCAATAATTATTATTTGTATTATTGGATAAAAAAATATAATTTTGCAATATAACATATTTTATAAAAGTTATGAAATATTTAATTAATTTACGAAATCTTCAAAATGATACAAAAGTCACCATTTTATTTCGTGTCGGTGTTAAGTGTACCCATTTGGGTACGCTTAGCACGCCCCTCATGATTATGCGTCATTAGGGTGGTTGAGGAATTTCACTGACTGCACTGGAGCACAGTGAAGGGCATAACTTATGCCGCATAAGTAGGGTCAGTACCGGGAGACTTATCTGCAAAACTTAACCCCTCAGTACGGATTCATTGACTGTACGGAGTTAAACTTTCTCAAAAAGAATGATTCCGACCATGAAAAAATACGGTACGGAAAGCACGACCCCGTGACGAAGATATTAAATTGCTTATTATATATGATCGAACACACTTACAATTTGTATTATGAGATGCAAAAATAATTTAAATAAAAAAATTTTAATATAAAGTATATCATATCAATTATGAAATGTTTTATTAATTTACGAAATATTCAAATTGATACAAAAGTTAACGAACTGGATACTCAACCTCCGGTCTGTATGGCTAACACAATTTCGCGCTAAAGAGCAACATCTCAATTATTTCGGTTATCTGAGAGAATCAAGTTTTCCGCGGACACCTTAATGATATCATTAAGTAAGAAAATATTCAATTAATGCAAGAAATCTTCAAAATGATACATAAATAGCACCATTTATTCGCCACGAGAGTATTAAATAGCTTATTATATTATATATATATGTCTCACATTATTTAAACGTATTATTCGTATCATATATATAATCAAAAGATATTATAAAAATTATTGTGCAAATGACGTAATATATTATAAATTATAAATATTAAATTAATTGACAAAATTTCAAAAATGATAAATAGTTATGCTGCATAAACTAAGCACCACTTTGCAAAATGAAAGTAATTGATAATAAAAAAAACCAACATAATGAAAATATTATTCGTATTATCAAATATGAAGATAATTTTAAAAATATTTTGCAAGATAACGTATATTACAGAAGTTATGGAAGTTTTATTCATTCACAAAATTTTCAAAATGATACATAAAATTCAATATCCCATGCTACCCCCTTCGGACGCGAGATAAATATTATGTCATAATTATACGTAGTGGGCTTTCTTTCTCCTCGAGGAACCCCTCAGATGCTGAAATGTGTACCATCCCGCCAGTCGAAAATGTTTAGATTGAACACATTTGCTTATTTCAAAAAATAATTTTATTTGGGTGCGGCGCGTTATTCAGAGCGCGCTGATTGGACAGCGCCTAAAAAGAAGGTAGTCGGAGGGGACTGAGGTAAATAAAACGGGGGTGGCTGAGGCAAATCTCACGCGATTAATTGGATCGCCTTTGAGCATAGTAAACATACGTACTACGTTTCAAGAACCTGCACCATTTCCAAAAACATTTTCATTGGCGCCGATGGTGGGGTACAATTACAGCGACTGAGGAGGTCCTCGAGAGAAAAAGCCCATACTGTAGCCATAGTTAATATTCTTAACCAATCGAAAATAACGAAGGGCGACCAAACAAATTTTTGACACCTCTTTGTGGACGCGACCTAATCTTTCTGATAACAAGCTTGTTTGATACACGTTTTAGGATCTGTGAATGAAAATCGCGAGAAACCTACCCAATCTTGATCATATCCCTTCA
>SCLH01002240.1:94412-105024 GCA_004367855.1 Oikopleura vanhoeffeni | reverse complement strand
TAAGATTTAGGCCGAGTTTTTGTTGCCCTACATCAAAAAATGTCTACATGTAAGAAAAATGTATAATTCTCAAAATATCCACTATTTTACACTGAGTGAATAATAGCGGGCTCGATATCTTATAGAAAATTTATGATTGCCATTATTGAGTTTGCCTAGTATTAACATTAATGTTAGCAAAGGAGAAAAAAACGGCCGTGAACGAGAAACACATGGCTCTGGTGTCAACCAAGCTGTGAACTTATTATGTTGAAAGATAATTTGTTTGTCGAAAACTAATTAACTGATTTTTTTTGAAACTTTTCCAAATGTGATAGCAATTTAAAACTTAAACTTTTGAACTTTGAAAGCTTTAACCTTTAAGCTAAAAAATACAATTAAAAAACTATGCATGCTTTGTTTTTAAACGTAATTTTGAAAAAAATGTGTCATAAAAATGTTTAATTTGCATATTTGGATAATAAAGTCTCGTCTTTTCTATGAACACATATCCCCTATTCACACTTTTGTTAATATCCCGGCCGTGATTAGCAAACGTAGTGTGTTTCTAAGTATTAGGGCCAGGATATTAACAAAAGTGTGAATAAGAGATATTCAATGAACAGCCTGAGTTTTTATTTCAGGCCAAAAATTATTATACGGACAAAATTTCTTGTCAAGGTTTCAAGGAATATTCTTTCATAATTTGATTGTTCTACTACCCACTTAAAGTTGAACGAATGCTGGTTACCAAAACGCGTAGGCGCAGGCGCGTAAGGCAAAAATATACGAATTTGTAAAAAAACGTAGTCGTGTTATTCGTTTTACTTTATGCGTATTGTATTATATTAATAAAAAATTCTCGGCCACCTTAGTTAACGGTAGGCCTAGAAGAACTTTTTTTTCCTACAGTAGCTAATAAGTACTAGAGATCATGAATAAAAATGAGCTACATGCAGAACCATTTTGAAAATTTCTCCAGGAAAATTTTAAAAAAGCCAAAACCTGTTTTTAAATTCCCTGTCATTTAGCTGGAAATTATTTTTGAATTTATTCCGAAAATTCAAAATGCCTTGACTGGTTGATCTAAAAGCAGGTTATATTTTTTCATCATAACTAAAATTTATTATGCAAAACTATTACAATAATTAGCCTTCAATTGTTAATTTGACTCATTGAAAAAAGTTTTTAAAAATTTACTTAGTAATAATTGTGTTAAACTTAATTTGAAATATTTAATAAACTTACTCGCAAATTTTACGAAAAAATTACTTCAAAATGTTTCTGTAATAAATCTTTTATTGTCAAAATAGCATGAAGCCAAAAATTATCATGAAAACACTAAAATTTATAAAAATGTAAGCCACTTCTACTGAAAAATATTCCCAAATTTATGAATGCTTTTATGGTCAAAATTTTTATTCACATTCTTCTGACAAACTGTTTCACAAAATGATCAAAATAAATAAACCAAATGTTCAATTCTTTTGTTTGGAAACCCGTTTGTTTGAAACTTCTGTTCCATGTTAGTAAAAAATAGAAAACTAAGCCTGAAAATATGCTTTTAAGGAGGTTGTCGACTCAGTAAAGCTGAATTGCAAACATTTCGATTTACTTGTTAAAAATTTTCATCAATCTGAAAAACCCATTTGCCGATATCACCTCACTAGAAATTTTTTGAAGAAAAAATTTATTTTTGTCTTCATTACCGAAACTGCCAAAATTGCCGAGAATGCAAATATATCGTCAAATTTGTTAGACAAAAAAACTTTCGGCGATATTGAACCTCCCTCTGAATACAGCCTTCATCTGGCGTGAAACATGTGTCAAAACTTTCTTGCATGCACACTCTCAGAAACATAAGCGAGACAGAGATACCTTAGCCAAAAAATAAAATCTATCTCTTCTCAGGGTGTAATACACCCGGTGTATTTTGAAATAAACCTAAATTTAACATAACTTGTATAATTAGTATTCACAACTTTTGTGAGGCCGTTTTTGTTGATGAGTGCTATATTTTTTCTAGAATTTGCGATAAACCACCGTTTTTTTAACTTTGTAACACAGTCTTTGTTCATCGGAAAATCTCTCTCCTCCGAGGTAAAATTTCAAGATTTACTCAAATTTTTGCAAAAGGTAGCTCAAAACAACTAAAAACTTCTGTGGAACATTTTTTTTCATTTCGACCCCAAACTCAAAATATGAATTATCCAAGTTCAAGTGAAAAAATCTCTGAAAAAAGTGCTTCGATTTTTCGAAAGAGTATGCTTAAAAAAGCTGGGAAAACACTGCAGAGAAAGTTGGTTAACGTCAAGCCGAAATTTGAAGTTTGAGGGGTCAAATTAAAACAAATGTTAATTTCCAACATAATTTTTAGAGAAATACTAAGGTGTTTTTTTTTAAGAAGAGATGCAGGTTTTCTGGCGTTCTGGTATTTGGGAATCTCATGAAACCAAAAATTGGCGGACGTAGAATTTTATTCCGGAACTTCCGGCAGATTAAAATTCTGAAATTTCTGCGTAGATGGAGGATTAAAGGAGGATTTCCAGAATCCGTTTTCCCAAAGTTGCTCCGATTGGGTCCAAACTTGGCATGTAAACTAATTACGGCACCAGGAGTTTGAATCTGATATCAGAATTTTTCAATGACGCATCATGAGTCATTTTGGGATCATTTAAGAAAATTACTTTTATAGCTCTGACCGGGCCTAAACTTGGCATGTAAACTAATTACGGCACCAGAAGTTCGAAACTAATATCAGATTTCACTAATGACGTCATCGTGACTTATTTTCTTAATCACTTCAGAACATTACCTCAATTTCATCTCAAACTCGGAAACATTTTTTAAAGCTTCACAATTTTCTCAAAAATTAATATATTTTTTCAAAAAATGTCATAACTTTTTTTTTAGAGGCGCGCCGGAGTTGAAAATTTCAGAAAAAATCTTGAAAGTGTCTGAATTTTTATAAAACTTGTCTAGAATATATTTTTCATATTTCGAGGTCGAGTAGAGTTGACCACCAAACTGCCGTCTCACATCAGATTTATGTTCTGAAGTGATCCAAAACGATTCATGATGACTCCATCGATGTTATCTGGTATCAGTTCCAAAATTCTGGTTCATTTATTAGTCTACATGCCAAGTTTAATTCCTAAGTCCAGTCATAGAAATATAGAAGTAATGTTCTTAAGTGACTCAGAAAATGAGTCACGATGACGTCATTAGTGAAATCTGATATCAGTTACGAACTTCTGGTGCCGTAATTAGTTTACATGCCAAGTTTAAGCCCGGTCAGAGCTATATAAAAGTGATGTTCTTAAATGACCCAAAAATGAATCATTATGACCTCATTGATGAAATCTGGTATCAGATTCGAACTCCTGGTGCCGTAATTAGTTCACATGCCAAGTTTAATGTTCTTAAATGACCCCAAAAATGACTCATGATGCGTCATTGATAAAATGTGGTATCAGATTCGAACTCCTGGTGCCGTAATCAGTTTACATGCCAAGACTTGGCAGCCAAGTTTGGACTCAATCGGAGCAACTTTGGGAAAACGGATTATCGAAATCCTGCTATAAACCTCTACCTACGCAGAAATTTGCGGAATAAAATTCTACGTCCGCCAATTTTTGGTTTCATGGGGTTTTTAAATACCAGAACGCCAGAAAACCTGCATCTCTTCTAAAAAAACACCTTAGAAAAGAATCGAAAAAACGCAAAACTTTTGAAATTTTTTTATTTTCATATTGGTTGTTTTATGCCTTCAAAACATAAATCATTGATTAGGTGAATTTTTATGGCAAAACAACTGCAGAAAATGTAGGAACCACCATACCTTTAAGTTAAAAATAAGACCTAAAAAGTTTTATTTCCGTCTTTTTAGGCGTCATGACGATGAGTTTGTATGTTCAAGCCAATTGAAATAATGTGGTTTTTTTAAGAGACTTTTAAGATTTTTATTTACTCCTTTATAAGGAAGTTAAATATTCTCTAGTTTGGTCTAGTACATTATGTACTTTTAGTAGTACTTAAGTACTAAAGTATCCCCTAAAAAGTTCAGCTCTTAACTCTAACGCGTTAAAGTGTCCATTTTGGCATATTTCTCACGGTGTGTACCCTAGCTATAAGGATCACTATTCCGAATGCGGTCGGGAAGCTTCATCCAAATGTTGCTGATTAGCTCAAAATTGTATGCTCAAGCAAAAAAGAATTGACGTCAGTCACTCATCTCAACGCATTGAGCATCATTTATATCCGGCTTCCTAACCGCATACAGGATAAAATAAGTAACGTCGCCTATATTTATTTTGCTCGGCCAGACAGTTTTTGGGCCTACGCAATGCTATTTTTTAACGTTTTAGAATTCCATTTTCTAGAATTTTGACCAAAAATTTTTGAAATTATTTTTTTCGAATTCAGTGTCAAAAAATAATATTAATGGCTATTTTCATTTTTTGTCATTTATCTCGGTTTCCGATTTAGTCGAGTTAGGTGACACCCTACTCAAGGCATTTGAAAAATTAAGATTTATTTTTAGCTGATAACACATCATTTTACGACTGAAAATAATCAAAGTGATAATATAAAAATCGAAGTAGAAGAGGATCAAAATTCAGAAGCTATCGAAATTATTTCTCAAGGTCAAACAGAAAATACCGTGCCTAAACTCGAATTTTTTGTTGAAAATGATTCTAATCCAAAGCATTATGCTGTACTTTGTCAAATAAAAATACGTGAAAATTTTAGCTTCACACTTTCAAAAAAATTTTGGACCCTTCAACAATTTTTGACAATTACGGTTTATCTTTATTGATGACACAAAATTCAAAAATTGATAAAATATTCATTATGTAAAAATGTTTAAAAAAAAATCAAGTAGACATTCGAAAAATAACCTATTGGACGGAATGTTTGCATGTATGTTTATTTCAGAAAAATTATCTGTTTTTGTCAAAATTCTGTTTTTTTTAGCTTCTTCTGTCAACTCAAAATATAGACGAGTAAAAAATAAAGTGAACATGACCTATCATGGAGATGGATGCCTTGCAGAAGCAAGCTTAGTAGTACTATAAATGTTCCATTCGATTCAAAACTACAATTTGCAACTCAGATTTGGAAAAGCGGTACAAATTTTAAATTCAAAAATATTCATGCTGATGAAAATTTGATCCCTAATAATTACGAAATTGGCTCTTTTGTGCCACTGCCAACTGCAGGAAAATTTTAAATATTACAAAAAATGTAGACACCATAATAGTTGATTAAAATTTGGACTACAGGAAGGCTTGATTATCTTAATTGTTGTAAATGAATCAACTAAACTTAAACCGTTTTCTCCGTCGGTGCCAAATAAAGTTTAAGCCGAGTCGGGCCGTTCGTTTAAAGTCATTTTGCTGTACCTAAAATACGTTATTTTAGGAAATTTGCTGTGATATTTCAAGTACCCTAAAAATGTGTTATTTTTTTTGACCGTATATCATATACGGTATATGATATACCGTATATTATATACGGCATATATCAACAAAAATATTATTTAACTTCATCGGCCCATACATGCAAAATAGCCGATGAAGATAAAAACAACGCGGTAGAAGTCCCAGAGCTGAAAAATAAAGCTCCTGTCCCATCTCGAATTTTATCGATAATTTCAAAGTTACCGTATCGCTTCAAAAAGATATTAAAAAGTGCTAGAGTTTAAATTTAAAGTTTTTTATGTAGATTGATTTTTTCGATATCAAAATTTAAATTATTGTTTTTTTTTCATTTCCGAAAAGAAGATAGTTAAAAAAAATCCGAAAAATAATTAAGTCGGACAATTGCGTAGGCGTATTTTCCTCAAAATTGTGGTTTATTTTACGATTAAAATAATTCAAAATTAGAGCGAAGTTGAGCACACGTTCATATCGAAAATGACCTCTACTGCGTCTTTCTGTCCACGCCTACCTGTAGTGTAGGTAGTGACGTTCTGAATGGCGCTCTGAATGGCGCTCTGAATGGCTGGCCAGGCGTCACAGGTAGGCGTGGACAGAAAGGCGCAGTAGGGATCATTTTCGATATGGCAATTTTAAACATAAAACCCCAATATTCTCCCATAATTTTCTATTTAATAAAGCAAAAATTTTACAGTGCGCAATCCTAGAAATAGTTTACGGTTATTATTCGACGACCTTCGGCAATGATATAATTTACATGCATTGTTCAAATAAATATTCTGGATGTTGTGCAAAAGCAACGATAAAACCGCTTAATTCGATAGTGAAGAAAAAATGCAGAAAAGAAATTCAAGAAAATGATTATTCAACGCTGACATTCACTAGTATTAACCCGCATTCTAGAGAAAATTTCAAAATCGAAAATTATGATGCGGAAACGATAGGAATGCTAAGGACGGATTGGCGTGAACATACATGTAATGGCTAAATTGCAGGAAAAAATCGAAAATAATACTTATTTTCTGTAATAACATTAACCTGGCCCTCATGAGAAAACACAGCTATTGATTATTTTGATGACGGTTTCTAGATTTGACAAAAAGGCTTGAACTGGAGTAATCAGTCAGTCGTCGATTTATTGATGACGCCTAAAAAACATATTGCCGTTTAAATTGACATTTTTGATAAAAAGCCGCTTTTACAAGTAAATTGACCACAAAGTGACCAGGTCACTGTGACCTTTTGTGAAACTATGTAAATACTGCACGGGACCACAAAGTGACCTTATTTTTGATTTTCCGGTATTAATATACCCAAGAAACGAAACATTGTTGAAATCAGAAAACGTTACAGTACTTTGTATGTACTGTCGTGTTTGGCTATAAGGACATCGTATATATGGACAAAACGACAGAAATTTGGCCATTTTTTGCCATTTTCGAAAAGTTTGTTCGAATATATGGACAAAACAACACTTTATAATTGTAGTTAGGGGGAAAAATTGACGAAAATTTTTTTACTTGCGAAGTGAAAATTGTCATTTAGGTAATGACGGCCAATTAAAAATGGTAACTAGGTGGACTTTATTTTGAAAGCAAAGCTATAGGCTATAGCCGATGTAGAGGGTCTGGAAATAAAATCCACAGTTCCCTAGTATCATTTTTCGGGTAGCCCCAAAACGCACGTCATCGTCCTCTTCATTTGAGTTATTTTCAATTTCGGAAGAATTATTCTCAACCCATGTTTCGAAAAATTCCATTCTGAAACTTTATAATTGAATGGTTGTTTCAAAAAATATATATCAATTACGGGGTCTTCTGGTCGTTTTTGCAACTTTATCAGCAAAAATTTCTATGTAGTTCATCTTTTGAGAACGACTCATCCGATTGAGTTCTCAGATAGCTCAAACTGAGCACACTTATTTGAAGAAAAATAAATTAAAAAATGATTTGAATTACGGCATTATTTCCAATTTTTTTAATGAAAACTGATAATGAAAAATGTCAGTAATCACCGAAAAAAAACAAAAGTGGTCCCATTTTGACCAATTTATTATTTTTGATTTATTCACGAGTTATTTGTGCTCAGTTTGAGCTATCGAAAAACTTAATCAGATGAGTCGTTTTCAAAACCAGAATTATATAAAAATGTTGGCTGAAAAAGTGGCAAAAAACGACCAAAGGACCACGTAATAGATATATAAAAGTAGTCAATTTAAAAATTGTCAATTCCAACTTTTCGGTTTATTCCATTTTTAAAAGTAAGAGAAAAAAACTTATTTAAATTTAGTAAATATTTTTTTCCAAAGCAATTTAGCAAATTTAGCCTCGAAACAGCATTTTGAAAGCTTCAAAAGTATTTTTTTGTGTTATCTTAATTTTAATTTGAATCGTTGGTTCAGACCTTGTTAACATTAGAAAATAAGAAGACCTGACTTTATCACAAAAATAGTCCGCTCCTTTTTTCTTCAAAAAAATGTATCCTCTGTAGATTAGTAGTTAAGAATTTGAAAGCCAAATAATTGCGAGGTTTATTTTATTATTGATATTTCAAACATATCGATAATGATCCCTTTCTGTCCACGCCTACCTGTAGTGTAGGTAGCGACGTTCTGAATGGCTGGCCAGGCGTCACAGGTGGACGTGGACAGAAAAGCGCAGTAGGGATCATTTTCGATATTATTCAATGTGACCAAAATCTAATTTTCTCGAAGGTTGGCTGAAGGGAAAGTAGTAGCGCTCAAATTTATCAACCAATCAGCGACGCCTGCCTCTTTTTTCAAATTCGTATTACCTCATTAGTACTGTATAAAAAGCAAAATTCATTGCTTCATGGATAGACAAACATAACTGTTAAATTTTCTCGTTTCTTATGAAATCTTCCATTCATAAAACTGAAATTTCAATAAAGAATTATGGTGCTCGCATATTATAACTTAAAAACTCACAATGACGTATGAATCACGTATGATTCATACCGTATGAATCATACGTCATTGTGAGTTTTTAAGTTATAATATGCGAGCACCATAATTCTTTATCGAAATTTCAGTTTTATGAATGGAAGATTTCATAAGAAACGAGAAAATTTAACAATAATGTTTGTCTATACGGTATGATATGCTTTTTTAACTTATATTTTTCTACTGAAAGATAATAAACAATTTAAAATGATTTAAAGTATATTTCTATTATCCCAGTTTTAATTTGAATCGTTGGTTCAGACCTTGTTAACATTAGAAAATAAGAAGGCCTAACTTTATCACAAAAATAGTCCGCTTCTGTTTTCTTCAAAAAAAATGTATCCTCTGTAGGTTAGTAGTTTAGAATTTTAAAGCCAAATAATTGCGAGGTTTATTTTATTATTGATATTTCAAACATATAAGATCAGTTAAAATTTGGCAAAAGAAATTTCAAATTTATTCTCGACGAATGAAGAATTTACATTTTTTGTTAATTTGTATACTAGTACAGTGACGTTAATTTGTATTACAACAATTTGTAGTCAACTCGGGCACACCTTAAGGGGTGGTCACTGACCACTGGTCAGGGCGAGCCTTTATGAGAACTGTGGAAGTCAATGATAAGATTTGATAATATGTTATAAGTAATTCAGTAATTAAAAAAACATTTGTCAAAACAAAAAATTGCTATCTACACTTGTTTGTCCGTTATCGTCACGTCAATTTACACTTTATTTGTGCTGATTATGCATTCATGGGTGTATATTTACAGGTAAAAATATTTTTTTATAGTAAATATGCGGTCTCTGAACTGTTTTCTCATTGAAAAATTGTCAAAAACTTTTGTTTCTGAGAAATTGATTATTTTTGATTCGGAACAAATTTATTTGTGAACTTCAAACCTTTGTCAATATGTAAATAAGGCTCTCACACTATGTGCAAACATCGCTTACTTTGTTTGTAAACAATCAAAAGGTTTTCATTCACACATGTTACCACACAAAATTATCTAAGGAAAATTAAATAAAATTAAATTTTCTTATCAAAATTTGATGGTCATAAAAAATGAAATAAAATCGTAATTTCCCTCTTACTCAAAAACTAAAGTAGATACGAGGTTAAAACTGTCAAAAATGAATTCGCAGAGGTCGGTTTACTATGGATTCTGATTTGTAGATGTTTTGGAGCATAAATATATTTTACTACTTCGTTAAAGTGCACCTGTTACGTATCAAGATGGAATTTAAAATTTTCCTGCCAGCAAGTTGTTAAGAAGTGTTTAAACGAAGTATTTTACGTGTCACTTGAAAAGCTGACGAAAATTGATTGAGGAGATAGATTTTTGAAAAATGACTGAAATAGCATATTTTTGGCGCTCAAGAGCATTCTAGACTAGAATTTCTAGTGCTAAATTCGCAAATTCCTCTCAGCATATTATTGACATTTTAGTTTTCCCATAAGTGTTAAAATTAACTTTCACGTAATATTGACGGAGGAGATAGATTTTGAAAAATCGTCATTTTTTCAACCTTTTATACCCTACAGCGCTACTCCAAAATTATGGAAATCGTTTACGATTATCAATTACGAGTATCGACGAGGAATTGTCTGAGCTTTCCAAAACCGTAAAGTATGTAACTCTATCATCTCTAGTTTTTCAACAATTAAGTTCCAAAGACAAAAATGACCGAAAATCCTTACCCTGGCCACCCTTTAACGAAAAGTGAGGTAGTAATCAGTCAACTTGGTCAATTTTCAGTTATCATTTGAAATATTGAAGTCCGTGACAGCCAAAAATTTCTAACTTTACAAAAATTTTCCATTTTTAGCATCACGTTCCTTTTTCGAAGTATACAAATTTGGTCGACAAAATTTTTGGTTGATTTTTTTTCTCCTATTTTTTGCTATAAAAAATGCGTAGGCGCAAAATATATACCAATTTGTATAACAAACGAGTGCAATAGAACATTTTACGTTCGAAAAATACAAATTTTTCATATAAATATATAGGCATTTTAAAAAAATTGACCAAAAATACTCCCCTTTTTCTCTCTTATTTTGTGTGAATAATTATTATCGGCGTTAAAGGGACTGATTTTGCAGTCGACGCATTATAGCGAATACACATCACATTTTTACACTGAGACGATTTGAAATAAGGAATTTCAAAAATAAAAAATCGGTTTTAATGTGTTCAAGCTATCTTGTAGAGATTTTTTTGGTCATTTTA
>SCLH01002240.1:65751-80494 GCA_004367855.1 Oikopleura vanhoeffeni | reverse complement strand
TGGTTTCTATTTCAGCTTGTCGTCGTTCAGACGTAAATTGACAATAAATACATCGAGAGCATATCTCTTGTACAATCCTAGTTTTATCTGCTGTATATATATTCATACTCATCAATGATTTATTAATTTTTTGTATACCACTATGGCAACTTCTTACGTGAACTATATCGATAACTTCTCTTGCAATGTTTTTAGGAATCCAAGTTAATAAAACTTGTTTATTATTTTCCACAAGTATAACTTTTTGGTTACTGAATTGATAATATTTACCGTTGAATCCGATTCTTTGAGGTATGGAAGTACTATTTTCCAGTNAACTTATTAAATCTGCACTTATTTCTGAAAATGGTTGAAATCCTGGTTTTATCCTGGTTTCTATTTCAGCTTGTCGTCGTTTAGACGTAAATTGACAATAAATACATCGAGAGCATATCTCTTGTACATTCCTTGTTTTATCTGCTATATATATATTCATACTCATCAATGATTCATTAATTTTTTGTATACTACTATGGCAACTTCTTACGTGAACTATCTCGATAACTTCTCTTGCAATGTTTTTAGGAATCCAAGTTAATAAAACTTGTTTATTATTTTCCATAAGTATAACTTTTTGGTTACCGAATTGATAATATTTACCGTTGAATCCGATTCTTTGAGCTATGGAAGTACTATTTTCCAGTCTTTCAGTGAGTATTTTACCCATTTCGTTGTTCAATTGCTCTTTTTTCACAGTTTCCAAGCTTATTTTTGGTGTTTGCGTTTTCAATGGATAAGTCATGTTGATTTGTTCGGAATCATATATTTCCCGTTGAGCAATTTGTTCAAGATTTTCTTTCGTCGGAAAGATTTTGAACTTATTATCTCTTGATAATCCGTCGACTACGGCAATTATATCACTTTTGTTCGAAATCCAGTAAATTTTCAGAAGTGGATATTGTAGTAACGTTCCAAGAGCTTTTCGCACTCGCGTGGGATTTATTGTTTTTCCGAGACTTTCGTTGGTTTTTACGTTTTCCAGCGATTTATGGTCCGTCAATATGTAAAACTCTAAATCGGGTTGTATTATATCTTTGAAACTGTCTAATCCTTCAGCAGCGGCAACGGTTTCTCTGTGACAAGCAGATTGACATGCTAGTGCTACATCAAATTTTCCAGATGCGTATCCAGAGCAGGGTATTTGGGATATTTCCCCATTTTGAAATTTCGCATTTCCAATGCATGCTCCCTAACCTGTTAAGCTGGCATCCGTGGCTATAAAGATGATTTTGTGATTATCCAAATTATAATCAATATGATACTGTCCTATTCCAGATTTTATATGCCTTTTAAGCTTTTTCAACCCTTCTAGGATAATTTCGTTCATTTTGAAATTTTTCTTACCCTCCCCTATCTCTTTTTGTAGGGGGGCTAAACAATGTTGTATTCTCGGACATTGTCTTATAAAATAGTTGAAAATTCCGCAATATTTCATTGCTTCCTTATGATTTTTAGGGAATTCTGTTTCCTCTAAAATTTTCGTTCTATCTTGGGAAATTTTTATCTGTTTACTATCAATAATATATCCTAGGTATGCCACTTCCTCTTGGTAAAACATACATTTTTGTATACTNTTGCCCATTGGTCTCACCCACTGTATGCCTTTTAAGCTTTTTTAACCCTTCTAGGATAATTTCGTTCATTTTGAAATTTTTCTTACCCTCCCCTAACTCTTTTTGTAGGGGGGCTAAACAATGTTGTATTCTCGGACATTGTCTTATAAAATAGTTGAAAATTCCGTAATATTTCATTGCTTCCTTATGATTTTTAGGGAATTCTGTTTCCTCTAAAATTTTTGTTCTATCTTGGGAAATTTTTATCTATTTACTATCAATAATATATCCTAGGTATGCCACTTACTGATTATCAGATTTGCTTCCTTTATTTTTAGGAACGTTTTTGCTATTGCTTCAGCCATTTTTGACTTTGGCGCAATGCATAGAAGATCGTCCATGTAGGCTGCTNTTATTTAACACATATATTTTTGAATTGCTACAACCAATTTTTGGTGTTATATCCAAACCTTGGTCGGCAATGTTTTTGTGAATGCTTATGTAAGCTTCATTTTTGAATGTTTTTGGTTTAGAATTTTCGTTGCTGTAGCGAACACTGATAAAACAGAAAGCATAAGGGTTTATAATTTTTTCTTCCCATGTAATGATTTTAGTTGATCCTTCGATGAGAGTGTTATCTCCCTCGGTTATTTCATGGAATTCATTAATGCTGTTTACCACGACTTGGTTCAGGGAATGACTTTTAAGTTTTTCCCCTGTTAAATTATTGAGTTTTTCTTGTAACTTTAATGTAGGGTTTTTTGACAATTCAATTGTCAACCCTTTCAGCATGTCCATACCGAGTATCAACTTGTTTGAAGGTCGTTAACAATGTATATAATTTTGTTAACTAGTTTTCTATATATTAAACTTCACATTACATTTAATTATGTCATCTGTATAATATTCAGCGAACTTAACCGCATTGGATATTCTAATTTTTTCATGTTTTTTAGTTTTGAGTTTGGTATTATTACAATTGATCTATTGAATCACGCTTATAGTCGAAACCTGTATCGATCATAGCGGAAAGCTTGGCTATTTTAAATCTATTATTTGATTATTTACAATGTATTGCACAAGGCTTACTTCCAAATGAGGTAAATTACTCATTTTTGTGGGGTTTTATCTCGCCCTCTACGGTTCGTTTCCTTATTTTCGGAATTTTTTCCTTTTATTGGCAAATCTCGTTTTCGCTTGAAGCAGTCTTCATAAACTGGACCTTTACGTCGGCAGAAATTGCAAAAAATTTTCTTGATTCCCGAGTTTGAGACGTTTTCTCATTCGACCGTTTTTTGAAGGTTGGATCATAGTTTGGGTTAAAATTTTTTCCTTTATACCCACCTTCATGCTTCCCTCTCTTCGCTGAAACTTAACTTCCATATTGGTAGTTAATTCAGCATCTTTTTTATCAATTTTGAGGTGATTAAACGGCCTCTAGCTCATCGTCCTTCTGCTTAGGGTATATGTTTTGTGCAAGCGATAAAAGTGCATCAGCATCCTCATCAGGAAAAAACGAAATATTGAGCAACTTTTTCACCACGTTTGGTAGTCCTAACCTGAAGAAAGGAATGAGGAACGAGTTATAACTGTCCTCTGATAATGTCTCTTTTATCGACATTTTGAATATTTTTTTCATTCCGTTTGAATAACTTTTCATAGTTCAAAAGGACGCGTTGGGCTAAATCGTAAAGTTTTATAACGAATTAGCGTAAGTCATTACTGGAGCTAATTATTGCCTCTTTTACTGCTTCAATAAGCAACTGAGTCGTCAGCTCCGGTTCTTCGAAATTATTCAATTTGAGATAATCCCAACAGAATTTTTACAATCATTGATGGGAGAGGAATTTTAAATCGAGAAAGATGTCCTTTCGATTGGCATTTACTATAGTCGGGAACGTGGCTTCGTTACGTTACCATTGAGCGACTTGGTCTCGTCCTCTTTGGGACATACATAGGACGTTTTATTGTTAAACGAACTTCAGTCCATATTGACTCTCTTTCTGTGGGAAATCTGCCAATCGGTTTTAAAAGTCTTCTTCGGGATCATCTTCCCATTTCATCTCCCACCGTGACTGTCGATTTTATCGATTTCATTATCAATCATCACCTTCTCGTGGAAGAGATTTTATTTTGATGACATTTTAAGAGAGATTTGTTATGTCCCTTTTTATCCTTCTTTTTTATCGCGGAATGACAGATTGGGTCGTTATTATGAACTGGTTGTCGGAAAAATGTTTCGACTATCTCTTTAATTTTCCTAAAATTGTTTTTCGAAATCGAATATTTTCGGTTTTGGGATTTATTTTTCAAGTTCAATGACTTTTATGTTTCCGCTTTTTTAATTCGACGGGTTATATCGTCGTATTTGTATTGTTTCTGGTTAAACCAAATTTTGACAGTTTTATGGTAGTAAAAAACTTTTATTTTAGGCTACCAAAACTATTCAATTGCCGTTTGTACTGGCAGTTTTAAGTTTACTGATAACTCTTGTTTAATTTCTTTTGGCTCCGGTTTTTTCTACACTCAATTTGCCTAATTTGGCTAAAAAAGGGAAAAATATTGTGCTGATATACGCTTCTTTAGCTTCAGTTTTCAATGTTTTCATTGATTCAATATTAAGGTTTTCCCTTATTTCTGTTGTGGTTTCTCATTTTTTAGAGGTTAGATTCGTTTGAACTCAGACACCAATGTAAACTAATATAATAGTTATCCATATGCAATTTGCTTTGGCTATATATTATTATAATATATAGTTAGATTTAGCTCTGGCTATGTTGTTTATATAGGTTTAACTAGAGTGGTGTGAGCCGATGGTACGCTGGACAAGAATCAGCTGTTAGCCTCGACTTATATAGTGCTGGCCTTGTGACTCTCAGCTGGAAGCTTGATTGGCCTTTAGGCGCGCTCGTATAAACAAAGGCTAATCACAATTGGGAGGGGGGACCGAACCATGTCATATTTATCTATATGACAGTATGCGTCTGGAGTTCATGCTTGAGCCAAGGTTTTATTTGTATTACAAATTTTTTAAGTTAAAATCAGTAAAAAATAGTTAAATAATACTAATTTTCATAACCCGCAATTGCGCGCAGGTTAAAAATTGCAGTTTATATCGAGTTTTATTATTGCTTCGTTTTCGCAGAAGACTTCAACCGCGTTTTCACAGCGCACGGCACAAAATTTATTTATATTTTTGACTATCAAACACTTTCTCAAACGTCCTGACAACAAATGTCCTGACAGTTTCTCAAACGTCCTGACAAAAATATCATAATAATACAGTTTCATCAATGTACAAACGTCCTGAGTCAGGACTTTTCACGGTTTTTCAAACGACATGACAAAAATTTTCGAATCAAAGGTGTCAGGACGTTTGAGAAGGTGGTGTACTTATTCTTCAGCATTTGATTATTGATCTTCATCAGACGAAAACTTTAACATGCTGCATACAATTGTATTTTTAAAGGATTGTACTCCAGTTAAATGCCAAGAATTCAGAAATCAGCATTTTTCCAAAAAGAATTAGCCTATCATTTGGCTTAAAATTGTTCTTGAATTTATTTCGAAAATTCAAGGCAAAAAGATAGGCAATTTCAAAAACGGTTTTGCGTCTTTGAAGATTTTCCTGGTGAAAGTTCTAAAAATGTTCCGCATAGATCATTTTATTCATGATTGTATTGAGCATATCCTATTCCGAGTACTGTAGATCAAAATTGCCTAGGTAAAAATACAAACCAATTGTGTGTTCAATTCAGGATTGATGGTTGGTTGGCCCGTCTCACTCTCGTTTGTATTTGGTTTTGTATTTACCTTGTATTGGTTTGTATTTTTACCTAGGGCCATTTTTGATACTACTGTACTGCGGAATAGGATATACCCCTATTCACACTTTTTGTGAATACCCCGGTCTACTTGAAAACACACAACGTGTACTAATCAGGGCTGGGATATGCACAAAAGTGTGAATAGGGGATATACAAAATCAGTGAACATCGTATAAGAAGTATTTTTCGAATTTCGACATGATTGGCTGTAAATCTACAAAAAAAGTGCGCGAAATCGACAATTTTGAATATAAAAGTGAGAATTAGAAAATTTAAATGCTATCAAAAGATTTTTTCGGTACGGTTTGCTGGAAACGATATTACCAACTATGGTCTGATTTTGAACACAGCGGATTCTCGAAAAAAAATTAAACTTTTTCATTAAAATTATTTTTTGATCTCTAGTACCGTTTCTGTTTAAAATTTGCTAATATCGTGTTCAACAAACCGTACCCAAGGAATCTTTTAGTGGCATTTAAATTTTCTAATTCTCATTTTCATATTCAAAATTGTCGATTTCGCGCATTTTTTGTCGATTTACAGCCAATCAGGTATGCGACTCTGATTTGACATTTTCTAGGTGAAATATACTGAAAACTAACAGTTCATAAAAAAAACGAAAATGCTGATTTGTAGATCTATCCTTAATCTTGCGAAAAAGTACATCACAAATTATTTTTGACCATTACACCAATAGGTACAGTATCGTAACAAGAAGACATTTTCCAAACTGCAAAAACTATCTCCTCCCAGACGGTGTATCAAATCGGGCTCAAATTTGCACAGATCACGTTTTTTGATCCGGCGACGAAACAATTCTAGAACGTCAAATAACCGTCGATTTTTCACAATTTCAGACTTCAAAATCTATCTCCTCCTAGTAGATATATTCGCAAAATGGCTCAAATTTTTATCAAGTATTCTTAAGAACAATTGTAAGAGACTCTCGCGGGCTTTTTTGCAATTTCCAGCTAAAACTCAAAATAAGGTTTTTTTTAGGTAATTTTCCAAAAAATACCGAAAAAAAAAGTGCTTCGATTTTTTCAAAAGTAAGCTCAAAAGAATGCCAAAAGAAAACACTGATGAGAAAGTTGGCTTACGTCAATCGATGTTTTGAAAGTTTTAGTGGTAAATTTGAGCAAACGCTATCTTATAACTTCATCTTTCAAAATATACTAAAAAAAAAAAAAGAAAAAATGCCGGAAAATCGGATTTTTTTTTAATGATTTGGTTCTTAGTACACTTAATTATCACCCCGTATCAATTTGGAGCATTTTTAATGCCTCTAATGCCCTTATTAAATCAGAGTCGCATACCCCCTTAAAGGATCCAAATCCGTCAAGCTCGGTTTCGGCAAGTTTGGTTTCGGCAAGCTCGGTTTGAAAAAGTTCAGATCCGACAAGCTCGTATAGACATCTTTCTGATTTAAATTCCGAAGTCGATTTTTTGCGCGGGCATCCTTAGCTGAACATAGAAATCACCATTTACTTAACGACTAATTAATCCGAATCATAGTATTGACTCAATACTATTGAGCGTGAGTAAATTTCTCTTTGACAACATAAAAAAGACAAATAACTTTTCTGTGCAGGACAGGACAAAGTAATTTTTCTTGGTAATTTTTTTTTTAAAAAACAAAATTGTGTTGTTCTCACAGTGAACAATAAGGCATGCAATACCAAACTAGAATATTTTTTTACATCAGCATTTTTTAAGGCGTTTAGAAAAAAGGTGGTGATAATATTTAGCTTTTGGTGTCCCTATAAAGTTTGTTAAAACATTTGTAAATAAAGGTAAGAACGGCAACAGTCGACCAGCGCAGATTTTATTTATTTCGAAGCACTTTTATTTTATGTGCTGAAACCAAAGATAGGCAATTTCAAAAACAATTTCTTGTCTTTTAACATTTTCCTGGTGAGATTTTGAAAAATGTTTCGCATAGATTATTTTTATTTATGATTTCATAGAACATATCAAAAAATCACCTACGTAGGCAAAAAAAGTTTTGCCGGACCTACCTGATTTCAGATCTTCGTTGAACGAAATTGATGACAAATTTCTGACTGTTGACGTATGATGTGAAAAGAAAAATATCGTGAGCGCCGGTTTTGTAAAACTAAATATTTTATAAAGCTCAATATCCCTTTGTCACTTTTTGGTTAGAATGCGTAGCCACTACTCCTTTTAACGTTGCGGCTACGCATTCTAACCAAAAAGTGACAAAGGGATATTTTACAGTTCAGCCCAACCGTTTCCACTCACCTCAAAATCTACTACTGGTATTTGACTACAGCTCGAAACTTTTGACAAATTTCCTACTTTCTACATGCATGCCTCTAGTAAATGAGAATACAGATGATTTTTCATTTTAGAAGACGCTTTTCGTGGTCTTGACCTAAGCGGATTGAAGGACTATGGGTAAAATTTGGAGATAATTATGCCGCCAGGAGAAACTTGTGATTTATAACGACAATGCCGGATTGTCGGTGCGCGAACTATGATTCTATCCGCTAGCTATACAATCAACTAGTGCTGAATTTTATTCTAGTAATCGTTCCAAAACATCCCTTTTCATACAAAACTTTCAAACAAATAATTATGGTATTTGTTTGTCTAAAGCAATGATTATAAATGAGAAGAATTCTCTAGTATCATTCAGGCTAAATTCTGCCTGAAAATAATCATTTTTAATTTAGTAAGTGAATAAAATAGGATCGTTTTTAGCGGGCGGGAACGGTTGGGTCGCGACCGGTCGTACCGATATTTTAAGGTAAATTTTTTTAAAAAAGCTATTCTTTTTTTCAGATATAAAAAATAAATTTAATTGGAGCACTTTTTGTATTTTTAAAGATTTGAACGGCAGAGTACAAGGCAGGGATTATAAAACGCACATTTCATACGTGGGAAGATTTTGTACATCAAGTTCTTCATAAGTTGGCGGGGATGTCGTCTTATATGGAACAGTATCGTATAATGGAGGAGACAATTCTACTAAAAGCAAATATCGGCTTAAATTGTCGAAAAATGTCATTTACAAAATCAAATTTACGGTATATCCTTTTCTCAACCTAAGTCAATCTGAAAAATGCTAGCTATATCTATCCTTGCCTATAATCATACTCAAAACAATCACTTGACAGCATTAGTGGAATTCGAACACGCGCTATAAAGATAGTNAGCATTTTCGAGATGGACTTTCGTTGGGAAAAGGATAGTAGACACCTGTATCTACCTGTATTATATGTTCCTGCATGATTAATATTTTCGAGATTGTGGGTTTGACCTCCGCGAAGCTTTACTTCATCATAACTCCCAATTAGTCTAACTAAATATGGAATTTTAATGGACACGATTTTTCCGATTCCAAAATACTTTAATTTTATAAAAAGCTTTTCCAACATTCCATTATACTGTATATAAATTTTATACAACGCAAATTATAACGACATTTTCCACCGTGGAGCGTTTCGTCCAATCAGCGACGCCTGTCTCCTCATTTCACCTTCGCATCACATTATAAGTGTTGTATCACATGTGTGATGATTGAATAGTGTACTATCTTTCGGCCTAGTTTTATTTTGAAATATCTACAGAGGAAATTTCCTGTTATTCCAATCCACGTTCGCGTTAATTTTCGAAGCCCTTGAGGGGATAGTAAGTTCGAAAACTTCAACCTTTTTAATGTAAAATGAAAATAAAAAGACTTCTTATCAACTTATTTTTGTCCATAATTTCAAAATAAAAAATTTCAAAACTAATGCAGAAACTTTCATGTCCGAGTTTCTAAATGCTACTATTACTCCCTAAATAATTAAAAGTAGGGTTGTTTGAGACATCAATATATCCCTTTATCACTTTTTGGTTAGAATGCGTAGCCACAACGTTAAAATCACACGTTCAAAGGAGTAGTGGCTACGCATTCTAACCAAAAAGTGATAAAGTGATATATTAATTTGTCAATTAAAAAATTGTATTTTCAACGTTTCGGTTTATTCCATTTTTAAGAGTGAGAAATAAATGAAGTTCAGAAAAGAAAAAACTGAAAGAATGGTTTTTTGTGTCAATTAGCGAATCCAGCCTCAGTTTCGCTAGATCAAAGCTGGATTCGTTTAATTCAGGTTATTGCAGTGTTTTGGGATCATAAAAACACGCGCAAAATTTTTGAGGGAATGTTAATTTGCATGGACAAACCAACTCTTAATAGGCAAAAAGAGCACAAAGTTATGACGTTCCTTTGTCTATGTTTTCTCAGTAGATCCCAAAACACTGCAATAATCTGAATTAAACAAATCCAGCTTTGATCTAGCAAAACTGAGGCTGGATTCGCTAATTGACACAAAAAACCATTCTTTTAGTTTTTTCCTTTTCTGTACTTCATTTATTTCTCACTCTTGAAAATGGAATAAACCGAAACGTTGAAAATACAATTTTTTAATTGACAAATTGATATAAATAATTAATAATGCCAATAAGTTATTGGTCAAACGCAAACGTGGATATGAGGGACAGGATATCTTATTTTTAGATATTTTCAAATGCAAAATTCATTGCCTTTAATTGCGAAAAAAACAGTTTTTGGACGCTTTGGAGTTGAAAACAAACTATATTTTTATTTGTCTAGGTGGTCAAAATTTTGAGATTTTCTGTTAATTTTTCGAAAAAACCATGGCCACTAGGATTATGAAACTACTGCTAAACTATGATCAAAATTACTTACAAATTCTTATAACAAGGAAAATGCCGAAAATAAACATAGTAAGAATCGTACCCCATCCAATTTCAGTTTCACTTTCTTCTAAGTAATATTCGCGACCCATTGTCCTATAATTGTTATTCGGATATTGGGCATTTAATTCCAAATCAATATGAGATATATCGGAGATTTTGTATCTCCCTGGTATTTGAATAAAAATAAATGTTCAGGCAATAAAATTCTCGGCAGGAGACGCTAAAAAGTTTTTATGAAAGCATACTTTATAAGTAAAATAGTTTGAGACGCCTAAAAATAAGTGCTAATCTCATTTGTCCACATAAACCTCTATTAAACCAACTCGCGCGTCAATCAGTCTAGGAAGTTTGCGAATAGCGCGGCCTCCAAGTACGTTTAAAGAATTTTCAGCAGAAACATTAGTCTATTATTTTTGCCGTTTCAAACTATTTGATTTATATTGATCATGATGCCCCAGTGACTTAAATCTCTTATTCCCTAATCTTTGAAAAGTCAAATGAGAGATTTAAATTACTCGGGCATCATGAATCATGATGGAAATATTGTGTGAAAATAAATAATTGAGACCCAAATTTAAGCAAAAACAGCATAAAATGGCGTTTTTAAATTTAAGGAATTCAAAAGTGAAGATATAAATGGCAATTTCGGTACATAAGAATAAATTCGGTACAATAAATTCGGTACATAAGAAGCTCCTAGAGTCTGAAATATCATATCAGGCGTAGTTTCTTCTCAAATTTGACTTGATTGGCTTTAAATCGACACAAAAGTGCGCAAAATTTTCAGTTAAGAAAGTAAAAGTATTAATTAGGTAATATTTTACCAAAACCTTTGGTATGGTTTGCTGTAAACGATATAAGCAATTATTAGGCGTTTTTGAACACTGACGGTGCTATAGATTAAACAATTATATTTACTGAACTTTTGAATTTTTTTTTTCATAGATGATTTTACTTCATGCTTTCTTAGAACATATCAAAAAATCACCTACCGTAAGCAAAAAAAATTTGTCGTGACTCTTTGTATGATTAGTGTGTTACACATTGTGTGTAATAATTAAGCTATTTTCTCGAAAAAAAAACTAAATTTATTGAAAATTAAGTTTAAATTCATATTTGAAAGCTGATAGACATTTTTTTTTATTTGTCAAAATTCGAATTTTAAAATATATTTTCTCATATTCGCGCGTGATTCATCAATCAAACTTCTTCAATTAAAAATATGCTTCGTCATGAAACACCTCAGCGCCCCATTGGCCTGTTTTACTTTCAAAAAGATAAACATTGCTGACTCATATTTCAACTCCATTACCCAACCTACATTTCAATTAGGGAAAGGCCTCATCTCAGCTGTATATTATTGAGAGTGATACTGTAAAACACATCCCCAATAAAATTTACTGTAAAAGTCTTTGACTCAATGGCTTAAGACTAATTTTCTCCAATCTAATGAATTTTTACTCTTCCTTGAGCAGCCATAAGGTCTTTATGATCTTCTCCGTCATCAAGTCTATCATTCAATTCTTTTATGATTGTATTCACATCATATTTAGGGTGGTTAAAAAAACATTGGAAATCTATAAAAATAGCGCAATTGAAGTACAGACCCTTTAAAACAGCTTAGAGATCAAGGTATTATTTTTTATGGCAGAAAAACTCACACGATTGCAATTTTCGGGACTATAGCATAATGCTGCGTTAACTCTTGTGATATATCGGCTCAAGTGACCTAAACCCTCCAAAAATGGCGAAAAACATAATTTTGGAAGTTTTTCCTTATGATACATTTCAAAGAATTTTGCTGCGGTTCCAAATAAATAATTGATTTTTTTCTGGGATATTTTGTTGCAATAAAACGGCCCCCAATTTAGGGGGGGTTGATTCTTAAGGGTATCCCGGTTCCTACATTTTCTGCAGTTATTATGTCATACCAAATCAATTGTTTATGTTTTGAACGCATAAAACAACCCAAATGACAACAAAAAAATTTTCGAAAATTTTGCGTTTTTTCGATTTTTTTCTAAGTATTTTTCTCAAAATTATGTTCAAAAATAACGTTTGTTCAAATTTGACCACTAAGACTTCAAAATTTCGTCATGCCGTAAGCCAACTTTCTCTTCAGTGTTTCCCCAGCTTTCTTTTGAGCCTACTTTCGAAAAAATCGAAGCACATTTTTTTTCGGAAATTTTTTCACGTGACCTTGAAAAATTCATATTTTTTGTTTTGGGTCGAAATTTGACAAAAACGCCCCAAGGAAAGTTTCTGTTTGTTTAGAGCTAGCTTTTGCAAAAATTTGAGTAAATTTTGAAATTTAACCTAGGAGGAGATAGATTTTCCGATTAAAAAAGTCCAAAAACCGGTATTTTGGACCGGTTTTTTACGTATTCGAGAATAAATATAGCACTTATCGACAAAAGCTTACCANAGTTTTGGCAAATTTTTTTCGCAAGTTGAAGGCTAGTTCTACAAACTGGCTAATCTGAATTATATCCTCGAGGCCGTGTTTCGCCAATATTTCATCGAGAATATGTCAATTTAGGGACCGGGATACCCTTAAGGATTTTTACTTCCTAAATTTTCATTGAATAAAAATGGCAAAATCGTCGGCCACCCTAATCATATTTATCATCAACCCATTTGTCAATGACCCAATATTCTTTTCCTTGAGGGTTTTTACTGGTGGTAGTTGAGATTGTTGATGTTACCATTTTATCGCCACCCAATTTCATCGGCCAAAATTCTTTGCTGAATTATCTTTTATGGAAACTTAAAATTACGAAAAATTGAATGCTTTTTTGATATCTTGTTCACAACCAAAGTGCCTCTCAAAAGTAAATGGGGTGTCCACACCGCTAGCATTTTGTACTTTGGAAACGACTTATCCGATTAAGCTCTTAGATAGCTCAAAATTACCAGTCATTGACCACTCATATTTCGAGAATAAATCGAAAAACAATTGGTCCAAATTGAACTATTTTTTCTGAGATTTTTTTCAAAAACTGACAATAAGGCTTTATTATAAAGCTTAAATTTAAAAACAAAAAAAATAGTGCGGGATTCGGACATATTTTTTTAGATAAAATGTGTGATCTTTTCAAGCTATCTTATAATTCAATCGGATGAGTCGTTTACGAAAGCCAAAAATTAATCGGTGTGGACACCCTATTTACTATTGAGAGGCAGTTTGGTTCGAAAAAGTATATAGATGAGTAACTACATTCAGGGATCGGCACATCTAAACATAAATGAATCGTATCGCCCCAGCGGGGTATTGTGGTTTTTTACAATTAAAAATTTGTTTATCAAATTGCTTGCGATATAAAGTCTGGCTACTTGTTTTAGCTGTTAATTCATGTTTTCTTCAATATTTGCATATTTTGATTTACAAAATCTGCTCTTTAGCGCCACCAGTGTATATTTTAAAAATGTATCGATATAAGCGCATCATGTTTATATTCACAAAAATGCTCTTTGGCGACAATTAATTTCAATTCCTTGAAATAAATTGTAAAAAATCATTATAACTATCAAAATATATTTTTTTTTACATAAAAATAAGGCCCTGATAATAGCAATGTATTTTCAACAAATTTGATAAGATTGATCCGATCGGATTTAATTGTGGCGATCCCTGACTACATATAAAAATCTCGATTTCCTCTGAAATACCTTTTTTCGTCAAAATTCGTTGAAACCCAGTTTGTAACCAAGGAAGTAACTTCTTCGTTATCAGAGATAATATGCTGAGAATCATACCTGGGATCAAAAAAATTAGTTCCGAAATCAAATTTCATTTTTCTTTTTTTTATTCGATAATTGATCAAAATTTCCAGAAAAAATTATTATAAAATTTACAGTTGAATATTTCTAGAAATTTTATTAAAACGACATTCCTGGCATTCAAATTCGGTCATATTTCTTTTCCCAACGGAACTTCATCTCAAAACGTTAACCATCTCTATAGCGCGTGTTCGAATCCCAATGATGTCCCACTGACACACCGATCAAATTTAGTGGTCCCAATATCAAGCACCTTTGCCTATAATCATACTCAAGACAATCACTAAGACAACATTAGTGGGATTCGAACACGCGCTATAGAGATAGTAAACGTTTTTGAGATGTATTTCCGTTTGGAAAAGGCGTCGGGAATATTAGGCACTTTCGACGATATAGGCAAGTTTCGAAATAACGTCATAGTTTGAATAGTTTTATAATTATAGAAGGAGTTTTACAATAGTTTTTAATGAAGTAAAATGCCAAAATGTGTAGAATCACTAACTTCACCTTAAGCACCTTAACTCGTAGACTTTAGACATGAATCTGTACCCAGACTCGATTTTAGCCAACTAGTTGCCTCACTTTTAAATCGGCCATATTAGCAAAGTTTCATTATCAACATTCATTTTTCAATAGCTTAAAATAATATTCAGACAATTTGCTATACAATTGAAATAACAAAATAAAATTTTAAACGAATTTAAAGGCATTTAATGAAGATAAGAAAACAAAATGTTGCGAAATTCACTATGACTCGACTATAAAAGTGCAATAATGAGATGAAATTAAACCTTAATTTATATTTGCAATTACCTT